>JAQQZX010076090.1:0-12090 GCA_030068355.1 Notoglanidium maculatum | reverse complement strand
CCATGGCAACGTCCGCGACACACACACACACACACACACACCCACACACACACACACACACACACACACAAATGATGATGGATATTCCAATGTGTGAGCATCAGCGCATGTTAATATGAATTAAATATGAATTGCATGAATGTTTTAACTCTTCTTTGTTTATATATCTATAAAAGCTTTAGCTAGAAACAAAACCTATTTAACTGTGTTTAAGATGGTCAGCTCATCACAAAGCAATGAATCCACTCCACACTGCAGAGCGCGCACACACACACATACACACTCTCACTCTCAACATCTGTACTCTTGTGCAATTATACAGGTGTTCCTAATAAAGTGGATGTTGAGTGAATATGGCATAGATTCAGTCACAGCACAAAATACGTACATCAAATGCTAATTTATTTGTGAGCATACTCACTTCAAGGAAGGGGGACTGCTGTAACAGGTCGAGGAATTCGGGGAAGTAATCCCCCACCTCCTCATCCACGGCTCCCACCAGACTGATCTGGCGCATGGCCCCGGCGCGATACGTCCCGTGAGAATAGGTTCTCTTTACCTAGAGCCATGCAGGACAAAGAGAACACACCATCAGAGCAGCTACGCAGAGAACACTACAGAACTCCTAGGATAATATTAACTACACCAGACCTGAGCAGAGCCAGACCTTCCACTTTCACGTAATTATAACGCTTTAAATCAACAGAAGGATGGGTGAAAGGGCAGAATGGAAACGTGTAGATCTGCACCACTTCACCCTCCACTTTTTGAAAACAATTGTGTGCGAAATACATTTATGTTTAAATACAGCGCCGCCACACCAAAAGGATGAATTTCAGGAATACGGGGTGTGAAATGCACGTTTCTGTAAATGCTTTTCTGCTGCTCTTGTTCATCAGAGACCCCTGAGGCAGCGCGCCCGCATCGTTCGGAAAGGCCAAAAATGTAATCACGTCAGTCACAGGTCCAATCGCAACCTTGCAGCAGCCCTTCATCTTTGTGGAAAACTCCGACTTTTGCCCGGGTTCAGCATTTTACTTTAAAGGTAAGCAATCCGTCATGTACAGAAAGGAGACGGACCCATCGCCACACTGCCCGTGCTCTCTGGATGGGAGGGACAAACTCTGTCCCCCTGTCAATCACAGCATCGGCAGCCAATCACGGGCTGGCTAATCCTGTAATACCAACCCTACAGCGTAAACAAAACGGAAGATGAATAAAAAGCAGGTTGAAAGGAAGAGTGAACGGAGAATTAGAGGAGAGTGAGAAAGCCTTCTAGACTTGCCACGAAGATCATTCTGAATCGAAGCTCGTGTGTGTGTAAAGACTGTTAAACCAGTAGGACGTGTTCATTTAAAAGGTCCAGCTCTCTTGCTCTCTCCGTTTCTCTCGCTTCACCGTTTCCGTCTTATTCCTCGTTGTTCTCAGCCACTAAATCACGATATAAATGAACTGCGATTCAGCTTGGCTTTTCCTAGCTGTAATTGCATCATTTAGACAGCAGAGGGCGCAGTAACGCACACCAGCAGAAATACACGAGGCCTCACAGGAGCACGAGCGACACACAGGGCTTGCGTGTGATTAACTTAAACAGATTCAACAGGAGCAAATGACGGTAGGGCTTTCACACTTCAGCGTTTCTTTATTCTTTAAGAAAAAGCTTGTTACCTTTTTACATTTTTAATAACTACTTTAGTTAATAGGCTAACTTTACTAATGTTCATAAATATTGTTGGTTATTAAAAAAAATGAAACCAAATATATTTTTTTTTATTTAACAAAAGGACTGTTGAAAAAGGACAGAAAAACATTTTGAAGTGGGCGAGCGGCTGCGTGGCTGGCGTGCACAGCCGTGGTTAATGTGGTGGCGTAGCGAGTGGCGTCGTGCCTCACAGCTCCGGGGTTTCAGCTTCCACCTCGAGCTCGGGTTACTGTTCGTGTGGAGTTTCTGGGCATCTTCTCATCATGTCCATGTGGGTCCATTCGGGTTCTCCAGTTTACTTCCACCGCCTGAAACTGCAGTGTCCGGTTCCTGGGGAGTACACCGCGTGTGCGTTGGCTGCCGCTTCTCACCACAGCTTTTTACATTTTCTTTTGCAAGCTTCTCAGTGCTAAGTCAAGGTTCACACTGGTAAAGCTAACATCACCTTAATTGGCAAAGCTGCTAAAAATCAGGCATTCGCAGGTACTGGTGTGATGTGCACCATGATTACAGCAGTAATATTAAAGCAAAGCTAATTTCTGCAGTATCTACAACGGGACACCACCGTACCACATCGTATCGTTTAATCTTCACACACCTGCTAATCACAGCGATAACCGGGAAGTTGCAACGATCAGCTGATTTCATCGACGGGGAGATTTATAGCAGGCATGTTTACCTAACCGCCCCGAGCCCGGCGTGTTATAACGTCATATAATCAGACAGAGCCGTGTTTCTGGAGTTCACTCCTGACACCACTGGAGAGCAGCTGCACGGCTTCGGTTCCTGTTTCCGTGCCGCGTGCGCGCCCACCACCGCTTTCAACCACAAATATTAACGAAAGTCATTTAAACCCTTCGTATTTTATTTCCTATCCGGATACCAGACGGTTTCGAGCCCAATGAATTCATGACCCTTGGAAGTACGCGTGACGGAAATCAAGAGTGCAAGCCGTGTGGTCTTCTCGCAGTGTAAATAAGGAAAATGACGGCATGCTATTAATAAACAGCAACTTTTTGAGCTGTGATCATGATTATGAATACTGAACGAGCATTTGTTCACTTGTTTATAAGCTTTTAGAACGCTGCACATGTCACTCCGGATACATGAGGACTCTCGGAGCCTGATTTAACGCAGGATCGCGCTCTGCTGCTGGGGATCACTGCGAGCTTACTGCACATGGCTCCACACGCACACCCTGAAGATCGCTGCGGATGTTCTCCATTGGGGAACCTAAAGACTGCTGAGAACAGTTTGCACTCAAGTATCAACAGTTAATAACCTCTGCCGGATAGAAAATACCTAAAGTTAAAACTCGGGGTGAGAAATTAACCTGATGAGGATCTTTTCAAAATACTTCACTGGCGCGGAAACCCTCCGGCCGAGTCAGCGAGTGGTGTATGATGGATGAATAAATACAGCTCAGCCGTCACATAGCCATCTTCCCTTACAAATCACAAGGAAGCCTGCTGCCTGCTTACACACACACACACACACACGACTCTCTTTAAGATCGACCTTGATGTGAACCGACACACACATACAAACAAAAAATTTCACTCGCGTGAAAACACAAGCTGTGCGACGAGGCCGACGCCGTGTAGTGCGATGTGACGAGTTCATGCTTGACAACAGCCCAACTAATGATAAAACAGCTTCCAACATCTTTTTTAATCATCAAATCCGTTCATTTTGGTCCATTAGTTGCTCCAGCTCTGAATCCAGCGAGCCAGCTTCTGCCTAGTCTGCCTTCACTCTGCAGCCTTGAGCAAATAAAGAGGTCCAGACTGACCAGTGGAAAAGTCTTCTTTCATACCCGACAGAATGTTTCATAAGACTTAAAGACATGTGAAGATCTGCTAATGTGTACCAAGATCATGCATACTAGTGCTTCTGAAAACATGTGGAAATAGGATTACAGGTTTCAGGACACGTGGTGAGCGGACAGGAGAGCCAAAAGCGGCGCGAGGTGGTGAAACGCTGCTCCATGCCATCAGCGGAGCATTCCCAGGTTGCGATTTACCTCACGCGCGATTCCATTTCCAATACCGACTCGGTTACGGATCAAGAGATGCTAGAAATGAAAGACCAAGGCCAGGAATTTAACATCAAACCCATGCGCTTATTTTGCTTCAATTTATTTCCATGGCAAAAGTGGTGACGCAGAAAGTACGTCATATAGATATACGGACGTTATGAATATGTGTTATAAACAGAGACACCAGCCCTGCTGAATCTACGCAAACATCAGAATCTTTCCAGCAGTGTGAAAGATTTTAAAAGCAGAACACCATCAAAAGTAATCTGAGAACAGATGAGAACGTTATTAATATACATCAGTGTGGAAAGGGTTACGAAGCCCATTCCAACCCCTGCACTCCACTGCGTGTGGATCTCTGACGTCAAGTCTGCAGCGCCGTTTGGTCCAGTCTTTCACACCCCTTCATACCCCAGAGGGAGGGGATCAGAAGCGGGGTAATTTATTGACTGGGTTTTATTTGTTCAAGTAAATCCATCCTCAAGATTTTGTATCTATATTTCACACACAGTACCTGCTAGCGAGAGAACACTTGCACTTGTTCTCCGTTATCACCCCCCAGCCTTTGGGATAATGTTCTGTGAACTCAAAGATGTTCTGTGTTGGAAGACGTGGGTCCCATTACAACCGGTGTAAAGCGAACACAGCATTCCACAATAAGAACATCACACCACCTGTCGAACATGGTGGGGGTAGTGTGATGGTGTGGGGATGGGCTTTGCTGCTTCAGACCCTGGACGACTTGGAACAATCGACAGAACCACGAATTCTGGTCTTTAAAAAGAATGTCCAGTCTTCAATGCAGAGCATGCTGTGGTTCTGCTGGAGCGAGCGCCAGACCACCGCTTTCAAGACGACCAGTAATCGAAAGCTTGAAACAGCTTTCACACTTCACCAAACCTAAGTCACACCTAACAATCATTCCGTAGCATGAAAACCCATCAGCTTGCCTTCTTATTTACAGGGTCAACCAGCAACAGGGCCCCGGGGCACTGATACGCACAGCAAGACAGCAAGCTCATGCTGGTGTGGCGTTCGATGGAGGTCAAGTTTCTATTAATGGCCCAGAAACGGGTGGAGCATGGCGGTGTGAAGAGAGAACCCACAGTGAACTGTACTCAAGAGTACTGTGCTTTTAACCCTGAGGCCTAAGGGGTAAATTAGGAACCTTCAGAGGATATGGCATGGCTTTATATTAGGAGTGGGCAATCTGCTGAAAATATAGGACTTCTTCAGGCTGGTTCAAGATCAACGGTGTGATCACAATTATTTTTCTTCCTGTTTTTTAAGACTATCGTGCAAGTTACAGAACAAAGCCACAAAACTCTTTTCTCTACTGATAAGACCACAGCTCTATGAAGAAGCATCACCTCAAAGAAGAACAACAGACACCGCTTAGGCCAAGGTAGCATTTTCACCAAAAACACCTGAACGTAAACTATCATTTCTAAAATGATTTACAAGATTTATTTATACTTGAGAAGGAACCCAAGTACTGACCATGCAGGGTGCCCAAACTTTTGACTCAGGGCCTTTTCTTTTTTTTCTTTTTGGTATTTTGTACCTGTACATGACTGAAATAAAAGTGTAATCTTAGTTAATATTAAAGAAACGTGTCATTTTTATGCCTTTTGGTGGCCAGTTCATCTGCTCACTTAACTATTCACAGTAGCAGACATTTTAAGCAAGGGTGCTCAAACTTTTGCTTACCACTGTACGCACACACTGCTAACAGAATGTCGCCATATGGTGCCTACACCACCTCCCAATGTGTTCTGAGCATCAGATCTCAACGCGTCGACACATTTGAGCCCATTTACACCTGTACTTGGAGCTGACCAGTGCAACCCGATGGCCCAGGACGCATGTTAACGCCAGGTGTGAGCGAATTCACCGAGGCCAGAGAAATTAAGATGGAAAAATGAAAACCCATGAGTTTAGTGTGAGATATGTCTGGTATTTAGCATTCTATAGAGAGATGGGAGTAACAAGAAAGTCTCCTAAAATTTCCAGTAAGGAGCACCAGTGCTACTAGTGGAAAAATTTAGGTTAGTTATCAGATCCCTGATTAGAAGACGACTGGAACCAGTGAAGTGAACTCAGTGTCATGACGAAGATCGCAGCGACTTACCTGAGCATTGAAATTTGCCATGGTGGTCGTTTCGATGTCTTTCTTGCCGAGGATCTCCATCTTCACAGGTGAATTGGGGAATTTGGAAGAAAAATAATCCAGGAAGTCAGGGAGGTAGGAGGCAGCTCCATGGATGATGCCCATGACGTAGTGCGCAGCTAAGTTCTGGTCCTCGCAGAACGCCAGCGTCACAAATTCATGAGCAAACCTTTGCATTTCCTCAGGTGAGAGAACGGAGAGCTCGCGGATGTAGGCGTGTACAACCAGGGCACCGCCGTTCGGCTGCTGCTCCACATGCACGAAACGGCCAAATTCCAGACCGTCTAACCCCGGGAGCCGAGAATGCAGCTGGGAAGGTTTCCCGCCGCTCGCTGTACCGGTGTCCCCGGTTTCAGCGCTGGGTTTCGGGCAGCTGCTCTTCTCCTGCTTGACAGTGGCAGTAGAAGACGAGGAGGGTGATTTACAGACAGGAAAGGGGGATTTGAATTCGGTCTCTGATTTGGACAGCATTACTGGGAGTTCCGGGCTGAGCAGAGCCGAATACAGCGTTTGACTGGACTTGCTGTACATCTTGGGCCGTTTCCGTCTCTCCGCCTCTTTGTGTTTCTTTTTCTTTTTCTTCTTAGCCTTTTTGAGCTGCAGCTCCTCTGCATTTGCCTTCGGTTTCTCCAGATCAGCTAGAAGAAGAGAGACAGGAGCATTAATCAGTGAGGCCCCACACACACACACACACACACACACACACACACACACACAATAATAGCGGAAATCAAACTGGACATTAAACCCATTCATACTAGGCTTGTGCAATATCGATTGGTCCCTGTGATTTTTTTCATTTTGAACCATCACAGTAAATGATGTAATGGTCCTGAACAGTAGGTGAGGCGTGACGATATCAGTTGTGGCAATCATGTAATCGTCGTTCTGCGTTAATGCGCAGTAACAGTTAGTTCTCCACTGCAATAATTATAAAAGCTTTTTTTTTTTTTAATCGAGAGTACAACCCTGCACCGCCGTGAGTTCCTTTCAGCTAATGTTGTTCTTCAGGTGGGAAATAATTATTCTAAACAAGGTTCTAGGAGTGTAAAAATACACAATTAAAATGCGATATGATGTGGTGCATAGTTTCAATACAGCAAAAATAAGCACTGCCTGAGAATGTGCTGCAAGTGTGCGTGGTCAGTGAGCTCTTTGCGCAAACACTTCTGTGTTCTTCCATCTCTACAGAGCCATGGCGCCGGGTCTGTTTGGGTTCAGGCAGCTGATCTGGCATGAAGCATCCTATGGGTGGATATGGTGAAAGGGATACGGTTTGTAAACAATGGTCTCCTGAGGTCACTCGGAGCCGGGGGAACCTGTTTAAGCTTTGAAGATGCTCTACACAGAGGGACACGGCGGCGCTGATCAGGCGCGTCATGATTCACCCAAGCCACGGTTCAATTCAATTCTCAATGTTGGGTTCACGATTTTCGATTTTCCCCACAATAAATAAATATATATATATATATATATAAAAAAGAATTTTATTACTAAAAAAAAATCCAACGCTTATTTTCCTATTCATCAACTTAAATATTCCTTTTGTATAAAGAAAAAAAAGTACATAGTTTTGTTAATAATAATTATTTACAAACGTCGGAGTAAAACATAACAGGCTATTACGTAAAATATTCCTTTCATTAAAAATAAACAGGTAATGAGCATTATCTTAATAATGAAGAACATCTGTGAAGGCTGTAATCAGCTTAAACGCTAACTTCCTCCGTTTGCGTCTCTGTTCTTTAGCTTTCGGCAGTCTGTTAAAAGACGGCTCTAATTTCTTGTCGAGTCTGTAAAGTCGAGCTCACGTTAACAAGCACCAGCTTACTGTGTTATACGTCACGTACACGCCAGGTAGTCTGTGCTATTGCACCCTCTGCTGTCTAATAACACAATTACAGCCAGGAAACACTCAGATTACTCCTGGTTCATTTTTTATTTCCGTATTATTCATAAAATCACTCATTGTTCATAAGTCATAAATGTGTACCGCAATTTATACATTGTAATATGAATTGTTACATGTTGAGAATATTTCCTCAGTTGTTCCCGGAAATGAGGGGCAGGCCTGAGGGGCAGGGTTGCGGGGCAGGTCACGCTCGGACCGGAATGACTAACCATAATGGAAACGTGCCACATCACTGAATGCACGTAGCCCATTGATTAGAACGCTCAACATTACAAATGCACAATAACTGAAACTTAATACAGTATGTGTGTGCGCGCGCGAGTGTCATTCAGACTCCTAGCAGACTAGAACACAACAAAAGCTGTGCAACAGAACGGAAGAAAATTAAACCAGGCTAATTAAACATTAACACTCTGGCCAAGCGGTCGCTAGTGTACAGGGTTGCCAGGTCTCAGCAAAATGTCCAGCAATTAAAATTTAAATGCTAAACAGTTAGAACCATGCTAAAATGCCCCAAAAGTTCCATAACTTGAAAAGGGGAGACATTTTTCTTCTTTTCCCATGTCTTTACAGCTTAACTAACATTTATCTGCCACTTATTACTCATTTCTTCCAACCACAACCTCGTGCCAAAATTATGTGGCTTGGTGTATAAAGTGCAAACCTGGCAACCCTGTAACTCTGTGACTCTCAAATGGGTGTGTCTACGTCTGTATTTCTGAATCCTGTGTTCTGCTCTATACCGAGTGATCTCTCATCTGCAGCTTCCCAATCACTGCAATCTGACCTGAGTGGATAAATGTTTTGGATATTTTGGACAATCCACCTATTTCGATGACGTAAGCCAGCGTAAAGTGACGGGGAGCTAGGCCCAAAAGAAACTCTTCTGGCGAACTTTCTGACTTTGATGTCCAACTGCTGCCAATTTTGGCAAATGTTCTGATACACGGAGCTCTTGAAGGGGAATCTACAGGTTTTCAGATATCCCCGAGACGAAACGCGCCCATTTCACTTGAAGCAAAGACAAATCCATTAGTGCGAAGCATTTCAGAAGTCATCAGGAAACCTAGCTGATATAAGAAGAAGAATTTCCACTTTCCTCTTTTCCTCATTGAAAGTTCACGGGGGTGAATACTTATGCAAGGCAAGCCTGTTCCAGACTTGATACAGTGCATCAAACCCTGTGTGTTTCATTATACACTGCTGAAACTGCGCACGCATGCGCACGCACAACTAAGATTCAATTTCTGTACTTCTATAATGCTGTACATTTCACTCAACTGGAAATGGAACCCTGAGGCAGACATTCAGGCAGTTGATTCGAGCGGCAGCGGAAACGCGCAGTGACTCCGGTACAGATGTGCACAAGCTGCTGGAGTCATCCCTGAAGATCTGCAGCTGTAAGTGCAGCTAGAGTTATCTCAAAGTAGCGCGACCAACAAATGCCCGCTTGTTCACTTTTGTCCAACAAAAATATTAGACATAGTGTTAATAAAATGGTAAAGATCCGTTTCAGATTCTAAAGATTAAACCTGTTGCAGTTGTACATTTTGTAAACAGGTTCACACACCTCGGCTGTAGGCATTCAACTCAGTCTCGCGCACACTTCATGTTCCCGTACAGTTGCTGTGTGAAAGCGGGTGTAACTGCTCCTCGCTGGCGATCACCTGCACACTTCGCTAGGACGCAGGAGCTTCTTCGTCACGCACCAGCCTTTCGGACCATGGTGATGTGGGACTCTCTTACTGGAGGATCTACATACTTTGGTACCTGAGGTCTCTTCACCGGTTCCTTAGTTGAGGTCTTGGGGTTCAGCTGAACCTTTCAGACCAACGCTCACGTTCATCCCCGGGTGCTCATTTCTGCCTCTTTCCTGAAAAATCCAGTGTCCGTGTACTTTCAGGATTTTTATATTTGCATAACGTTGTTTGTACGCACGCTCCTGATTCGAAGGACCAAAAGGGAAAGGGAAGTTCTTAAACACCAACCTGTTTATTCCGTGTTTTAGATTTAATTAAGCGATGCGTCTGTATGCTGATTACTCTAAAGACAATACCCGTACATACATTATAACTTACTTTTAAATAAGTTTTACTTTGGTTTTTTTCTGAAGCCATGCTAACATGCCGTCACTCTGTAAACGGAGAAGGAACGCCGATTTGAAAAGACTACCCCTAGTTACCCCACTGTTCGCTAGAGAAGGTGCTGTTACTATTTTTCCAAAAATCCATTAGAAGAAATTAACACTAACATTACAAATAATTGGAGTGCATTTCCCATTGCATATACCACTGTGTATTAGCTGAAATATGTCCTATACAGTTAAGAGTACAGTAACACCAGTTATTTACCCCTTCAGAAGCCTTTCCATTCACATTTTAAGAAAAATGCAAATTTTCCCATCCCGCCCAGCCCGAACATAAACGGGTCCGAATCATACATGCGCTCCTTTTTAAAACTAAGTGATGCAGAAATGTCTTAACTTGCCAAAGCCTCACTTCCTGTTAGTGATCATGATTGATTCCAGCTCTATACACAACAGAAAAAGGGTTTGTCTGACAGCACGCCGAGTCCAAGGAGCTCAGTGCAGATCTCAGAAAGGGGATGATAGATTTACGCGACGTCTCCTGGAGCCATTTACCAACGTTCATGCTTGCGAATGTAAACTTCTGACCGGAAACTTTTACGCAGAGACGTGAATATCGGAGATTTCGCCCAGGTGTACGTGAACGTAGTGTGTGTGTGTGTGTGTGTACAGTGCCACGGCGGTGACTCACCTTTCTGCAGCAGCTTCACTTCCCCGTTCTCTTGTTTGATCTCATTCACCAGTTTGTGTTTCTTCTTCTCCCTCTCTTTGTCTTTCTCTTTTGCCTGTTCCTTGTCCTTATCCCTTTCTTTTTTCTTTTCCCTCTCGCGCACTCGTTCTTTCTCTCTCTCCCTCTCCTTCAGTTTGTCCTTGATGATGTGCTCTGGAAAAGAGAAAAATGAAAGATGAATTTCCAAAAAAACAAAACAAACAAACAAAAAAAAAAACAGACATGTTCTCGCTCACGCGTACCACTACGAGTAAACAAGCACGACGAGCTCCTGTAAATCTACGCGACGGTCACGCTGATGACGAGGACCAGCGCAGCAGGAGCACCCGGCTCCGCCAGATCACCACACACTGCTGCAGCTATGCACCTGAACAGCGGCGGGCTTCGTTTACCAATCCCTTCCCTTTCCCCTTCCGGACTCTAAACAAGCACACAGTGAAGGTGACGTGAACCAGTAAATATACAGCCTGCAGTGGCCGAGAGAACCGGGGATGTTAACGTTAGTTATTCACACAGGCGAGTTAAAGCGCCTTCATGCAGAATTCCTGCGGTTTATAATTAACCACGGAGGTTAACTTTTTTACAACAGCCCTTCAGGAAACAAAGTTAGGCCAGTACATCCTTCTACCTATTACTCCTCCAGTGAAACGCCACACTCGCGGCGTTTCAGCTCTTCCTCGCCGAGGGATTCGGTAAAAGCAGGTGCGGGTCGAGTGGCACGGCACGCCCCCAAATTTGCAAAGGTGTATTTACTCTACGACGATCTATATCGTTATTTTTCTTTTTAAATTCGATTGTAGCAGCGATGTCGCTGTTCGAGACTTCAGCACGTGAGGCCGGCAGAGACGCACGCACCGACTGCAGAGATGGTGCGCGGTCACGGCTGCTGTTAGTGTACACACTCACGTGATCAGTAACAATGATGTAGTCCAGTTCTGAATGCCATGCAGGCTCAATGTAGAACGTTTACATACGTGAAGGAAACAAAAGGCTTTTGTTGTTTTTATTTTGAACGTTATAAAACTTCAGGCAGCTATTTGGTTTGTTTATTCATTAACATTTCCAGTTGACTCGATCAGACATGATTGCTGGAGGCTCCCTGCGATGCTCTCGCGTTAAGATAAAGTCGGATAACAGGCGCTTAAAGGCATTGCAGCGAAGTTGTCTGGGGGTTTGTTCTATTAAAGATTCCGACAATTCGATTTTAATTTTTACGGCAAATGCAGATCGGCCTGATCATCGGGATCAGCCCTGGAAAAGCCATCTCGGCTTCACACGCCGGATCGTCTCTAGAAGACAGACGGACATCAGCGAGGGGGGAAAGCGGAACGAACCCTTCAGGCTGGGGGCAGAAAGGCTCATTCGGGTTCTGCAAAAGTTGGTACAATCACGATACGCCTAATTAAACCAGGTAAACTGTCTCTGGTCGTCTTACTGAACGGGTTTTAGACC
>JAQQZX010076019.1:0-12094 GCA_030068355.1 Notoglanidium maculatum | reverse complement strand
CCCAGGGTGTACCCCGCCTCTCGCCCGAAGATGCTGGGATTGGCTCCAGCTTCCCCGCAACCCAGACAGATAAAGCGCTATAGATAATGGATGGATGGATGAATATTTTCTGTAGCAGTTTATCACTCCCTCAGGCCATTTTAGAGAAATCCTAACATGCTTTTCTTAACAACATTGCTGCAGTTTCTTGCTGTTTGAGGGCATTTGTTTATACACAGCTCTCTTCATCACAGCATCTCAGTGGGGTTGAGGTCTGGATTTGACCTGGCCATTACAACAACTAGATTTCTTTCTTCTCCAGACATTCAGATATTGCTTTGCTGGTGTGCTTGGGATCATTGTCCTGTTGCTGGACAGATGGCCTCACATTTGTCTCAGGAATATTCTGATATAAAGTGGAGTTTATCATTATCTCATCGACTGCAAGTTTGTCAGGTGCTTTAACTGCAAAACAAATGAGAGCTTTTGTGGTTGGTTCAGATGCAGTTCAGCAAACCAAAGCCATGCAGGAAGTACATTATATTGCATTGCTGGTTTATACTGTGTAATAGCTAGATAATAGCAAGATAAATGATTTCACTTTGCTGAACTTGCTTTCCCTCAGGTGCTCAGCCTTAGCATAGGACAACAATAACACTCGAAAAACACTCGATTCTTATTGTAGAGTTCATACCCCTGAACTCCAGTCAGATACAAAACAAAATGTGCATACACAAACAATATGTGTCCAGACTTTCAAACTGAGTATTTGTGATGCATGGTTAGTCTGTCATCTGTGCTAGTATAACCTAAAAGTTTAAGTCTTAGTATACACTATGCCTTAAACGCTTCTATTTATAAGTAAAGTGCTCTTACTTCTTCTCAACTTACTTGCTTATTCAGAAGCCATAGGGTGTCAAATGTATTTCCATGTTCTCATCATGCAGATGGGGTTTTTTTAAGTTTGGTTTGCAAGGGCAGACTTTCCAATTCAAATTCCTATCCTTCCTCTGTCATGCTCAGTGGGTGTTTTTGAGACAAGTGGCCTCGTCTCCTTTCCCTGAATGGTATCAGGATACTGATGGGTCTGTACAGCAGTGCAGACAACACATTTTTAGGGGCACAGTACACAGTAATGTAACTTGCACTCTCCTCCCAGTGCAGAGATTTGTTCTGTTCGTCTGTGTCAATTTGATGCCCTTTAGTAAGCCAAACACGCGCACACACACACACACACACACACACACACACACACACACACACTGCACTGGGATGAATTTGGTGAGCAATGTGCCAACAAGTTACAGAAATAGAAACAATGCCTCTCCCTTGATTTTTTTAGCATCTTGTTCTGCCCCATCACTTTTGCTTACTTCTTTAAGAAATCACAACAGTCATCTGCCTTCATTCCTTTCTTCCTCCTTTCCTTTTGTTTTGTGAGATCATGCAGGTGTGTTTGCCAGCTCTCAGCAAAATTTCCAGCCCAAACACTACACAAAAAAGGCCTGAAATGTGGAAAAGAGAGACACATTTACTTCTTTTTTTATGTCTTTGCGTGAGAAACACATTGACTATAGTGTGCACTGATTTCTGATTTAAAATATTTGTTTTAATATTTATCTGCTTTAAAATAAAATCTTGGTACCTACAAAATATTTTTAAACTAAGAAAAACTGTGGGCCAGCTTTTTCCATCCTCACAGTTGTTCCAAAACTAGCTTAATTCAGCATAAAATGCCACAATGCTGGCCAACCTAGTAAACTAGTTTTAGGATTTTTGCCATATCTGTACAAATTTGGTGTCAGTTTACTTTTATAAGTCACATAAGTGTGAAACCCAAAACCATGCTGAGATTTGTATACAACATGATCACCACATGCAAAATCAATTATTGCACAGCAGAGCTTAATTTACTCACACAACTATAACAAACAATTCACACCAAACTTATTCAGGACTAGAGATGTGTCGTTCTGTTATGAACTAATCTTTTGTAAGTCTCGGAAATATGGAGTGAATGATTCGTGCCTTTTTCCTTGGGCCCTGCATGCATGCTTGCCATGGATTTGCCCCTCGCTGCATGCACAGCTCACTCCTTGAATTCCACGGCATGCAGCGCACTCTCTGCGATTTTTCCTATGCTCAGCACTACTGCACGTACTTCTGTGCTTGTGTGACAGAACTACAGGCCAGCACTCCAACACCCAACATGCATTGTGGCCCACATAAGCGGAAGCTTGATTACTCTCGGCTGTTCAGCATTGGGATTGATTGTAGACGCTATATAAGTGTCTGATTATGGGTCATCCATGTTATGCCTGTTCTGCCTGATTATTGGACCTTTGCCTGCCTGACTAGTTTTGGGATTATTAATGTGGTTTGTTTAAATAAACTGTTTTATTTGCACTTGATTTATTTGCAACCTGACATATCGCCACGCCATGTTCGGATTTTCCCCTCACCGCATGCACAGTGCGCTCCTTGAATTCCACCACATGCAGTGCCCTCTCAGAGAGTCCATTCCAGTTCCAGGCAGCGTACCTGCTTTCAAGCCGATTCCCATAGGACTCGAATCACCACGAACAGTCTTGCACTCTAAACTTCACCCAAATATTCAAGTGTTTTAGTTGTAATTGCACTATACAGTGTGACCCAAATGAGGACGGGATCCCTTTTGAGTCTGGTTCCCCTCAAGGTTCCTTCCTCTTGTCGTCTCAGGGAGTTTTTCCTTGCCGCCGTCGCCACATTAGGGATATATATAGATAAATGTATAGATTCATAAGTTTATAATCAGAATTTATATACTTCTGTGATGCTGCTTTGTGACGATGTCTGCTGTTAAAAGCGCTATACAAATAAAATTGAATTGAATTGAATTGAATTGAACAGCAACTGTATTGTTATCAAAATTAAAATACATCCTGACCCACCAACTTGCCCCTGGAAGTCCACCAAGGCTCATGTGCTTTTAAAAAATGAGACTTAGTTTAGAATTTGTGTGCATATATTAAAACAGTTAAGGGCTTATTATTCACAAGTGGAGTTTAGACTATGTCTGTGTTACTGAAGTAGTGCTATGGAGTCTGAACAGGTCTAATTATTCTAGTTTCATCTTTAATATTTGCCAGTAATTAGACAAGCAAGGGTAAATAAAATAAAAAAGAAACATCTGTGAACGAAAGTCTGTGAAAACTTCCCTTTCTGTTACTAGTGTTTTGTCTGATGCACTGCCTTTAGGTAGATAATTTACAAGTACATGTGATTGGATTACCTGCATGGGCAGATCTGCGTCTGAAGTGTGTGCAGTTGAGAATGTCTTCAGAAATATAAACCTTATTAGAGGGGCTTCAAATAGCTTATAGTTACAGCAGATTTTGTGATAACAAGCCATTTAGTGGAAAAAAGAAAAAGAATGGTTAAAAATGTCTTCCTCTTTTTTTCCTCTTTCTCTCCACCTAATCTTCATTCAGCAATGGTGTCCACCTTAAATAAGACGGCACGTCCTGTCAGTGCTCCAATCATGTCTCCTATCTCCATTGGTGATCCAGCTCCTTCTCCCATGGTGACTTCTGCTGTACAGGTGGAGCACAAAGAGTTGGTGACTCCCACAAGTCCACCATCTCCCTCAGGAGAGAACAAGGTTGAGGTAAAGGCAGAGAGCTGTGTGACTGGGACCTTCAAAATGCAAAGTGTTGCACTTGAGGACTCGTCTGAGATCAAGGTACATAATAGTTAGATACCTCTAATTTCAGGTTGATACAAAATCCCTATAACACTATTCAGTTCTAATGAATAGACTTCTACCACATCTAACAATAATATTATTGCTTATTTATGAAAATGCAATAAATATACATATATATGTAGTGCTGTTGAATTCTTGAATCTGTAAGAATAATAAATTAATAAATGAAAAAGTTGTTATTTAGCTAAGAAAAGAATTAGAGCTGATATGGTCAATTTTACTGTAAGATGTTATTTAACATTTATGGAAGGAATCTGCAGTGTCAGTGCTTTGTAGCGGTCAGAGATGAAACTGTAATGAAGTGCTGTATCACTCCTCCTAACCATCAGGGGTGATGTTTAACACCTGAACATCTTCTAGTGTGCATGTGCACCATGCTGATACCTCCTAAAAAGTCTTGAAATGGCTGAAATGGATTTTAACCCTACTCTACTAATCCCACAGAGTGGGCTGAGGCATTTTTTACTCCAGCAGATAAATAATTTTTAGACACTCTACTGCATCATGCCCAAGTTTCAGTTACGCTGATGGATTTAGGTCGGCCTGGGCAGCATGCCTACTGCAGCATGTCACCAGTGGCTTTAGCCTTCATATTAGACAGCCCCTTTGATGCCCAAGCACTCGAAATGCAGACATAAAGCTGAAATTCTGAGGTCTTACGACATTGCAGATGGCATGAACAGACAATTTGCTAATACATTGGAACAGTCACTCCAATCCACAGCTATTGATGCCTCTGCGACAGAGCTGATGGAAACCTCACTCCTGGCAGTGGGAAACCTGGGCGGCTTTCCACCAGTTTGGTTATTAATGGCACCAGGCATTAATTGTCCACTGGGCAGCAACTCCATCAGACTCTCAGTGTGTGACACTCAGTTCTGATGACAAAGCTGCAGGAGTATACATTTCAATACCCAGACTGCAGTGCTCAGGTGTTGGAAAGTTTCCAGTCCCATCAAGAAGCCACCCTGTTCCAAGAACTTTGTTTTTGAACTTTGTACTTTGAGTAGAGCCTAGGGCCAGAACATAGGGTTAAACTCCAAATACTTCTTAGTTCAGAAGAAGGATGTTGGTCCAAGTCTGATTTTTCTGTTGTGTATAACGCTATCAGATATTACTTATGTTATGCAGCCCAAGACCCTCCAGTTTTTATGGAGCTTTCCTGTCAGGGGCGGGTATTCAATATCCTACCCTATGGCCTTTCTCTAGATCCATGGGAGTTGCATGCAGTTTGCCTTGTCTCTGACGGGTGGAGTCATAAGGATATTTCCATACTTGGATGATGTTTTTTCCCACCAGGAAACAGACCATCAGGACACATCCACCCTCCTTGCTCATGGTGAACTGGGAAAATACCCTAGTACTGAAGCATATCATACAATTCACCACCATGAAGATAGATTCATTAGGAATGCTAGCTACCCTGTTGCCCCAGTGTGTGCAATTAAACCCCAAATACAACAGACAGAAATGCATCCTTGGTTCAATGAGAGGGTCACAATATCCAGCTCTGTGGAGGCATAACGCTTTTCTAAAAAAAACGGCACAAAAGACAAAGCCTGTTAGAACTGAGTGTGACATGGCTGGACCTCAGGTTCCATTGCTGATCTTACTAGTGGTTGTGAGAAAACACCCTCAGATATACAATATCAGATAGAAATCAGATGCAAATGGGCAACTCTGTGCCCTGATATGTTCAGTCAGGCTGTATGCAGGAGTGTGTGCATGTGTGTGTGTGTGAGAGAGAGAAACAGAAAGAGATACCAGGGTGGGTAATCATGTGCCCCTGCAGATGTTTGTTCGGCGTGAGTGGCGGCAGCGTGATGCCCTGGCAGTGACGACCTCTAACAGGGAGAAAAAGAGTCAGGTGTGTGCTTCAGTTTCAGAAGCTACACTGGATGGATAGCAAGAACTGAGAACATGAACTTTTACTGAGCCCTTAAACTTACTGTACTGTGCAAAGTCTTTATATATATATATATATATTGAATATTAATTGTTTTAGAAGCAGTGAAAAATTCTTCAGCAAAATCTTTGACTGTAAGTATTCATTGATGACCTTTTTTTACAAAAATTGCGATGAAATCTCTTTACATTATGCCCTGACGAGTAACGCTGTGGGGACATCCTAGCTTAGGGAATCTGGCTCACTACGCTTGCTAACAGCTTTCCGAATGCTCCTGGATTCTAACAGGTATGAGTCAGGATACACGCTCGGCATTGGTCTGAGCCAAGTAACACTCTTGTATGAAAATAGCATCAATGCAGTGTACAAAATGACATCTTCACTTTATAACCAGCGTAAAAATAAAATAGCTACTACAGGCTAACTCCACAGAACGTCTGTATAACAACAACAGCAGCAATCAGGTCTCCAAAAAAACTAAACTTCCAGCAATCCCCCTCATGTAGTCATGTTCGGCTTAACAATAAATATCGGGAAACTGTCTGAAAAATTGTGGCTAAAACATTGACTGAAATTAGAGTTCCTTTTATTAAATCTTGACTAAACAAAACAAAAGCCTAAAATTTGACTAAAATGCAGCTACTTATTTTAGTAAGAGACTTGAACCTAAACTAAATAAATTCTTGTCAAAATGAGCATTTCATTTCCAAAAAAATGTACATTTTACAGGAAAATGTTTGTACATCAGTGAAGAATTAACATAACACCTAACAAACCTGTTTCAGACTTTTCACTTTTCATTAAAAAGGAAGAATGAAGTTTTACCTCTGTTCGGTTATGCCAGGTTTTTAAAAAAAGAAAACGAGTGTGACAGTCGAAGTCTCCAGAAGAATTGTTGCAGGTTCTCCAAGATGCTTAGAAAAACTTCCCAACCAGTTTTCTGATAAAAATTGCACAACATGTAGTTGAGACTACT
This sequence comes from Notoglanidium maculatum, assembly GCA_030068355.1. Taxonomy (NCBI): domain Eukaryota; kingdom Metazoa; phylum Chordata; class Actinopteri; order Siluriformes; family Auchenoglanididae; genus Notoglanidium; species Notoglanidium maculatum. The sequence goes on along the minus strand of JAQQZX010076019.1, from coordinate 5,488 downwards.
GATGATTTTTTAAAATTTTTTTTTTAAAGACAAAGTGTTGTGACTTATTACTTTATTACAGGTTACTGCTCTATATTATTGAAGGCATCTTTCATTTACAGCATTTCTTTCCATGTGACTTAGACTTTTGCACAGTACTGTAAGCCATTTGGCAAATGTATTTGTTTAACACAGTGTAAATCTTGATCACATGAAGGTCTACAGTATGTACATGTTAATGGAGATTGAATGTATGTGAGGGGCTCTAACATGGCTGTCTGTTCCCTCCCCTTTGGGGCTTGTACAGCCCCCACACATGATGGTGCGAATGCGCAAGGTTGGAACTTTCAGGGTTACAGCATGACGAAGAAGCAACCTTCCTCATCTTCACTGTTGTTACTTGTCTTCTACTGCAAAATAGAGATTATTCATCAATTTTTTTTTTATTTTGTTATCTACTGTGGCTGTGTCTGGCTTTCTTCTTGTTTGTATAACAGTGTCTGTACAAGCTAACTCTTCATGGCTGCTCGTTGCTCTTCATTGTGGTTAGAATGTAATGAACGATTAAAGGTGCTGTGAATGGTCTCTGCATGTGCTTATATTTACTGCCTGCTTCAATATAAAGGAAGAGCATGTTTGCAACAGTAAGAGTGGAATAATGTTTTGCCTGTGGATTTGGGCATGTACATGGGGCTGGGGTTGGGAGGGCCATTTTAAGTTCTAATTGTAGAACTACTTTGCATAATGGTGCTGATCAGCAGTAGTGTGATGAGAGGCATATGTGCATTTAATTTTTGTAACCTAGCAAGTCATAGTTCCTTCTAATGAAACCACAGGATCAATTTCTCCCGTGGAAAACTGTTTGTTTGTATTGAACGCTAGCATTATACAAAAATTGTTACTGACTCAAGTGTTTAACTGAACTACAGAACCTGTCTATAAGAGACAAATGACAAACAAACAAATAAACAATTTAAATAAAATGAGACACAGCCATGAGCTAATGAATAAGGGCAACTGAACGATGACCTATGAAGAATAAATATGCAAACATTAAGCCGTAGAATCACTTCACCTCTAGCTTTCCTACAGGACATTTTCTACACGTAATTATTCTGTATCTACAATTCATCACCATGCAGTCCAGTGTTCCCTCCTGCCTCTGCACCTTACACCTTTTCACTCCTGCACATTTTCATTTCACTTGACACTGTGACCACATCTCTCATCCACGTCACTCTGAATGCTCCTGCAGGTCAAACAGCCTGTGATTTCTCTGTAATGACTCTTCCGGACTCTTGGCAAGCTGTGAACACTTGCTTTTCTTTCTGTTTTTGTTCTTCACAGAAAAGAGCTAAGAAAATCGAGGGCGAAACTCTTTATACTAGACACAGCAATTTAATGTTGGAGGTTTGTATCAAGAGATTGTCCTGTTTCGCTCTTTACCTGCTCTCTCTCTCTCTCTCTCTCTCTCTAGCATGTCTTATTGCATGTAGATTTCTGTCTCACATCTCTTTGCATTGACTCAAGCATTTTTCTTAGTTCTTTTCACTATGTTGTTGTTGTTGTTGTTGTTTTTTGTTTGTTTTCTATAGCTTGATCCAAAACACTTTGCATGCACAATTTATCTCAATAATTCTAAAGCAAGTATCTCTTTCCTTCCTGATATTCTCTTCCATTTAAATGTTGAAGATAAATTGCTTAAATATCTGATTGGGAATTATTTAATAAATGTCAAATCATTTTATTTTTTTGATTAATATCTGCTCTGGAGTCAGAACGTCTCTTTGTCACCACAAGAGGGCAGCATAACAATGACTATATACTAAACGAAAAACATCAATCTGAACATAGCTGCCTCTCACTTAGTGTCCATTATGCATTGTTCCTAGTCAGATATTTTTAATATGATTGACAGTCACATTTAATTCTATTTCCATTCTTGTAATCAACTGTCTTACCTTCATCAAAACCAGGAAATAGAAGAAACTGAACTAACAACTCTGAACCCTGTGATCATACTCTCACCTCTGAGTTAATATAAAGATATCCACACTTTTATCACGTTATTACCATGATGTGATTAGCTTTAACCCGCATATATGTCAGCATATTCAGGGATCCTGTGTCACGCTACCTGGAGTAACCCGTTGCTTTGTGTGCAACATCTTGTCCATCCACTCTGGGACACTCACATACATGTCACATGTGCACCTCCTCCTGCATCACAGTATATCATTTAATTGAAGAATCTAGATGGCAATAAATCATGTAATACACAAAGTAATACAGATATCACAGCTGTGTGCTGGAACACACTACGCTGAAGCGGCAGAAACAGAAAGTCATTAACAGAGCTGATGTAGAGGATCAGATTAAATTGAGGCCAGCAGGAGAGAGCCACAGTGTGGGATCTCATGTGAGTGTTTCACTGAACCACAATTCCCCATATCTTCTGTGGACTAATGTGGCACATTTTGTCTTTTCTTTTAGTCACTTTTTTTGTCTGCTTCGGTGCGATTAGTGTCAAGATGTAAATTTTTTAATATTCATAAATAATATGATCTTAAACCTGGCTTGACCTGGTGCTGAGCCTTCCACTGAAAAAGCAACACTTAGAAATGCATTCATCAATTCTGGAGAAAGATATTAGATTCTGGAAAAGATAAGAGATTGTTGATATTCGAACTCAACAGCCAAAGAAATACACACCTCCTCCCTTCAGGGCTCCTTCAGAAGCTCCGCCCCCATATTCATAGACACATTGCTAAGGCAATGACACAACACCCTTATCTCCCCCTCCCCCTCCTGCTGTCCTGTGATTGGCTGGAATAGTGTTGTGTTGCCCGGTCTGAGCTACTTTGTTACCCTGTTTACAGAGACAGGGCCGTGTACGAGCAGCGGATTTTTTTCAGCACACACAAAACGGGCAGCTAGCGGACCATAAGAAGATATTCACTGAATTTAACAAAAAGTGTATTGGATTAGAATTGATGACAGCACTTTTAATGCTCCAAAAGAAAACTACTGTAGTATAGTGAGGGCTGGCAGACAATTTTACATAGAACAGTTTATGCTTTTTTGGGTCGTATTCAGAGCTAACGACTTAATTCCAAACCTTACATCGATATTTCCACCAGGACAGTACTCTGAAACAGGTTTCACATGTGCTTGACACTTGACTTGCATGTGCAAGTCACTTGTGTGAAGTTCACAACTCCAGGGTTGTTTTGATAGCATCTTAACACAAGCCCTTTAACTCCAAAAATAAAAATCAGGGATAGAAAATGCGGGCTGAAGAAACAGGTAGCATTTTTTGCTGTCAAATATTGTACAATGTAAGAATATAGCAAAAAGTGTGGATGACAGGCCCTCGCACCTTCGGTGCTATCACCAGATTAACACAACACAACAATTAAATTAGTTCGTTTGGACTAAGCTGAAATGGGTGGGGGAAAAAACACTCTTTCTGTTGCCAGTTGGTGGTGTTGCACCAGAGAGTCACTCTGGGCATGTTGATGTCATCATAACCATCATAACCAGAAACTATTGCAAATCTGACATGAATCTGACAGACCGTCTAGGAGGAGTATGTTAAAATGTAACGTGTCAAAACGCACAGAATATAAAATACCTCACTTCCTGTTGGACAGTGCTAATACAATGTGTACAAATTTGTTCATCTTGGGGAGACCCACATGCCCACCAAATTTGGTGCCTGTAAGTGAAACTATATTCCAGGCACAAGAGTCAATGACATATGGTGGTGCTATAGAGTCACCATACAGGCCAAGCATCGTTCCCTGAGTAGCGGTCACCAGCAGTGATGTGTGTTTCAAATTGCATGAGTTTTCACCTGTGAGAACCACCTCGAAAATGGTCATGTTTTGAAAAAAAAAATACATTTTATATGAATGAGAAAAATAGTGAGCATTGAAATAAATCCAAGTCTAGTATATTGCCAAGATAATATGCTGCCATGCATGCATATTCCCAATTGTAATGACATTAATAACTTCACATTTGGTTTAACAAAATGGCTTCCATCATCTTTACTTAATAGTTACATCATCAATAGTTGATAATAATTATAGACAATAGATGGAACAATAATTCCATCATCTTTACTCAATAATAAGCACATGCTGTTATTTTCATTTTGTTTTTTGTTTTTTTTTATATCGTGCACCAACAGTTAATTATGCCCACAGATTAACCCTTTCTCTCAGTACCCTAGCGATCGACTTATCAGACGTTTTCAATAAGTATAAATGAATGAATTATTTTATCACTGCAAGTCTTTAATGTGGTTACTCAGAACACTGTTGCGTTTCTGTGTGTGGAGTAGCGTGACTCTGTGTTTAACTGCTGGTGAGCAGGGTGATGGGAAAGGGGAGGGTTGTGAGCCCTTACACCGCCCCACAATAACACTGGTACAGAGGCAAAACAAACAGCACAACTAAAGCTTTTTAGACAGTGAAACACCATATTCAACTGCCACAATAAGCTTATGATATTAAATCTAGCAGACTAGTTAAAATAGAAATACGTCTGAAAAACTGCAACTTATCAAATCCCTGAGTGTCAATGTGCTTTTATATGAGCCATTAACCCCTACTGGGGAGTGTGACATCACAAATCAATTTAATGCTGAACACAGGCAGAAATTGCATTTTTATGGCAAAAGAGATAATGAAGCCATAAGATACTAAAAAATGTACAAGAAATCACAATGACAAATTAATAAAACAATACCAGTGTTTGGGATAGTATGAAGTGCTCTCTACTCTGAATATGGCCCTGTGTGCATAATCATTTTTATATACAGCTTACAGAAACTTTAGCATTAAGGGAAAAGGAAAGCAGATGAAATGAAGGCAGCGGTGCCCCAGTAGCACATGGCCAATCTGTCCATTTGCGTTCTTCAGTCGTGTGTAATTTACTGGTAATTTAATGTGAGCAGCTTGTGTATTGTAAATGGTATTTCAGTGTTCAGTGTGATGTTTAAAAACTGATCAGCAAGACAGCAGGAGCATGTGACCATAGATTTTGGTGGGGCAGGATGAAATGGTGGGTCAGAAAATGCCAAAATCTAAATGTGCAAAGCTCACAGACACACCAAGACTCCCACCAAATACTTATCAATTAAACAGTTTTTAGTTTGAAATAATTCAGAGGACATGTAAATACTTGATATTTTTTCTGTAGATAGTCACTTTAAAATGAGCAGAAATAAAATCTTATTCTAATATCCCATCCATATGGGAAGTACACTACCAGTCAAAAGTATGGACACCCCTACTCTTTTTCATAGGTTTTTCTTTTCTTTTTTTTTCCTTTCTACGCTGTAAAACATTTCTGAATACATCAAAACTATGAAGCAACACGTATGGCATATACTGAATTATGTGGTAAAAAAAAAAGTGTAACAAAAAAACAAAATATGTTTCATATTTTAGATTCTTCAAAGTAGCCACCATTTACCGTGATGGTACAATTGGCATTATCT
>JAQQZX010075852.1:0-12102 GCA_030068355.1 Notoglanidium maculatum | reverse complement strand
AGTGGCTTTATTGTCATTTCAACCATATACAGGTGGTGCAGTACATAGTGAAGTGAGACAATGTTTCTCCAGGACCAAGGTGCTACCTATAAGACAACACAAGTACAAACATGCACTTGTGCAACAGAGGACAACATAAAACAACATAAAGTGCATGTGTGCAAACATGGAAGACAGAATTTGTAGAGAGAGATAAATATACATTTGTGTGTGTGCGCGTGTGTGTCAGTCCAATCCCTGAGTGTTAAGGAGTCTACAGAATCAGCCAAAACAAAATGTACAGACACTTCAGGAAAAGAAATTTGTATAATACTAAATAAGTAAAGAGGTGCTCAAAGTGGTGGCCATTAGCTTCCAGACATTATGTGTAGAAGTGTTTCTGAAGTGTGTATACATGTCTTTTTTTGCCGACACTGTATTATTAAGCCTGAAATGGATGGCCAAAATTTAATTATTAAAGAGAACAAGATGTATAAACCAAACTGCTCTGTGCTGCCATGATTATCTTGTAACACTAATTCAAAATTAGGACTTGGGTGTCAGTTGAAATTAGCTGGAAATTATGCATAGGTCCTATACCAGCTCTCACACACCCCACACACACCACACAAATTCAGGCATTAAAGAAATCCACCTACACAGTTACAGGCAAGAATAGCTGGCCAATCAGGAGATAGAGAGACAGAGGGGGGGGGGATAAAAAATTTAAAATTATTATTATTCATAATAATTATGAATATTATGCTACAAGAGGATTTTAACTTTATGCTGAAAGTCCAAGGCATTTATTTCTTCTATGATCTGCCAAGAAGTTAGTAAGAGACAATCATTCAATTTGTACTTGTGGAATTTATTGTTACCCAGTTTTAAAGGTGTTAATTAGAGAACTCATTGTAAAAGGCTGGTGACTACAGGAGGTGTTTAGGAGTCATCTGGCCCATCTGCAAATCACAAAGCAGCATCATGAGATGCTAAAGAGAACATTCCAGATACACTATTAATCTACCCATGTTAACATCCCTTCCATTAGTGGCACCAACTATCAGCACCTTTTATGAACAAGGACAGTGATGCAAAGCACCTAGTTGCTATTCTGGCCCATGCTCATCTCCACAAACAGGGTGAAATACAAACCCAATTTAAAAAAAAGTTGGGATGCTGTTTAAAATACAAATAAAAACAATGAAATTATTTGCAAATCCTTTCTGACTCACATTCGGTTGCATACAAAGACAAGGTATTTGTATGGTAATGGTCAACCTTTTTTGTGAATACACAGGAGGTCCTCGGGTTATGTACATCTCAACATATGACGTTTCGAGTTTACGACGCTCTCGCGCACAGCAAAACAATACGCAGTAGCGTGGCGTATGACTGAGGGAGTTCAGCGAGAAACATTATATTAAACGTATATTTATGTCCTTTTCCTTTTTCTGTGGCTTAATTGTGTTTTTATGTTCTAGATTATTTATATACAACTGTTAGGATAGGTAAAACTTAGGCTAGAGTGTATTTCGACTTGCACCAAAATTCGGGTTACATCACGGTCGTAGGAACGGAACTTCGTCGTAAAACAAGGACCCCCTGTACACTTATTCTGAATTTGATACCTGCAACACATTTCCAAAAAGAGTAGGGACAGGGGCATCTCAAGAATGGGAAAGTTGTGGAATGCTCAAAAAACATCTGTTTGGAGCATTCCACAGGTAAACAGGTTAATTCATTTAATTACACAATACTTCTGTTGCACAGATTTCTATTTACTGCTTATATTTTATATCTTTTACACCTTTATATTTTCATATGTTTTATATATTACATACTTTCATATCTACATTTCTCTTATTATATTTTTACTTATTCTCTATTTTCATTTTGTATTCTAATTTAGTGTTTATGGGTCGGGCACTGCAAATACATTTCACCGCATGTCGTACCATGTATGATTGTGTATGTGACAAATAAAAATTTGAATATGTAATTGGTAGCAGGTGATAGTATCATGATTGGGTATGAAAGGAACATTATCCTTTGCAAGCAAGAATAGGGCAAGGTTCACCAGTTTGTGAAAAAATGCATGGGCAGATAGTCCAACTGCAAGAAATGTAGGGATTTCACCATCTACAATCCAGATCATCAAAAGATTCAGAGAAATCTGGAGAAACTGCTGCACATAAGGACCACAGCTGAAAATGAATACCGAACGCCCATGGCCTTCAAGAGGAAAGATACATACAGGTTTTTGTTCAACATATGCTGTCATCCATCCTTTCCAGGTATGTCCCTGCTTATTCCTGCAAGACAAGGCCAAGCCACATTCTGCATGAGTTAGAGATGAACATGGGCCAAAAATAGCACATAGGTGCTCTGCTGGTGCTTTGCATCATTGTATCCCTTTATAAACAGGTGCTGACTCATCAGTGGCACTGATGGGACGGATGTAAACATGGCTGTATCTGGATATTAATAGCGGATCTTGATTGTTCTCTTTCTAGGCCTCATTTATCAATCCTTTAATAAGATTGTGTGTAGAGGTTAACCACAGGGCAAACTGAACTAAAACATGACTTTCACATTCACCCAAAAAGTAATAAGCGCCTTCACAACACAGCTGTTTTACCTTTGGTGATGCCAGCAAAACTCAATAAAAGGCTCCTCCTTTTATAATGGTGGCATTACTTCTTACCTGTTTAAATGGTTATTCTTACTGGTCTCAATATGTGGATTTGGATATGAAGAGACTGTTTATCATTTATTTTCCTGTCAATATTGATAAATGAGGATCAACAGTTCCTATATCAGGGGAAAAAAAACTTTTCAGTTGCCTATTACTTATACACTATATGTGGGTCCAAAAATATTTGTTCACTAGTTTCTTCCCTTTAAACATCGACCCTATCTCAAATGGCACTGGCAGCCTTGCAGTCCTTATCTGTGTGCTTGCTAGGCCATAGGCTGTCCCTGAAACTTGACCTTAAGCACACTATGTTGAAGCCCCATTCAAAGAAGACTCTGAAGGAGTCTCTTGGTCTGTGGGTTTCCTCCAGTTTCTCCAATTTCCTTCCACCTCCTAACATCATGCCAACATGTGGGCATGCAACCCTGAGTATATTACCCCTTTCGCATACAAAAGCCATTAATGCACCAATAAAAATCTTCATGGGAGACACAAATATTCATTCCGACTGTGTTCCAAATTTAAAGTAACGGGTGTTGTGTATTCCCACCTGACTGGATTTAACCAGTTGCTACGGAGAGTGTACCTAACCATCATTTGTGCACACCAAGTATTCGGATTCAGCCACATAGAGTTTACTTGGACAAGTGTGACTGATTTTATAAAATAAGTATGAAGAATGAGAATGTTCTGTGAGCAAGAGATAAATAATAATGAACATAATGCACTGCATAGCTAAAAGTAACTGTGTTGTACTGGAATGATTGCACAAATAGCTGACCACATTAATGGAGTAGTTTGCATGTTGCATTGCATGTAGTCAATGTTACCATGACAACATGGAGTGCTCTCAGAACATTCAGCTTTCTAATAGTGCTTTTTCCCCCCTATAGCCCAATTAACTGATTATTTAAAGGACATCAACGCTCCATGAACATATGGTCATTCAATTTTTGTGCGAGTAAATAAACTAAGAAGCCACTTTCTTTTATCGTCAGAAATTGCAGAATCAAATTTTAAAAGTAAATTGTGTCAGAAAATGAAATAGTAAATGAGCAGAGCTGATTTAAATATGCATGAGCAGAGCAGATTCCAGCATGATCCAAAATCACATGCAGTAGATCATTTTTAATGCCGACAGGTAATGCCGACCCTTTCTGCCAGCTACCACCACAAGCATATTTTAGACCTGTGGGAATCACTGAGTGTCACCACCAGCAATGTTACAACTGGTCACAACATGTTTACCTGATGGGTCTGATTCCCACTGGAGCAGTGTCATACCATAACATCACAGTCATAAACAGCTTTAAGTGTTTCCAGGGTAGGTGCCACACCCCCTGACCAGGATAAAGCATCATTTGGGAGAGGGGCAATAATGCATTTAAAAGCTAACTTAATAACATTGCTAAATATTACTGTGGAGGCAAGTAACTGTACCAATCCCACTTTTTTGCTTGATACCAATATTAATACCAAGTTCTGAGTACTGATTAACATGCTTACAGTAGCCAAACCAAATTTTTTGAATCATCAGTCACAACCGTGGTGTGACTCACAGCAATTTGTGTCAAAGTCTCAAGTGTATCTCTGTGTTGTGACCTCATGATGTGTGCTAGGCATAAAATCAGTCAATCACAATCAAGCTGATGCTGACTGCATGCCCCAATACCACTACACTGCATCAGACTGATGCATTCTTTTGAGTAACTGGGCTGGTTGTGAACTGACTCAGTCCATGAGGTGAATCTAATAAGGATTACATAGCTCTAATTGTATCAATTTTGAAACTTTTGATTGTTTTAAAACCAGCATACAGTCTTGGACAAAGGGAGACAAGAGAAGACATTTTGGATTGTTTACACTTTAACTCCTCAGTGTTTTTCAATGGACAATGCTTCTATAATACATGTACAGCCATGACAATTTTACTGAACTAAACAAGAAAACCAGCAACAGATGAAATGCTTTCATCTTAAAATCTGTGTGCAATGCCTTTTTTGTTTTAACACGATAGAATTATTAATTTGTGACACAATTACCCGTTTCTAGACAACTTGCACAACTAACCCATAAATCAATAAATCAGTTTATAAAATAAAACACCTTACTGCCTGTGAGAAAGCACTTAAAACAACGTAATGTAGTACGTAAATGTCAAGCCAGTGTTACACTGCGCAGGTGCTTAGCAATGGCAACACTGAAACAATGCGTAGCTGGTCTGTCGGTCAATGATATAAAACTTACTTGAAAAGCAATTAGAACAGTGGGTAATCGGTGACATGTTATCTTAGCCTAGACAAATAGGTACCAAACTCACCCCGGCTGCACTTGCGGTTGCTATGCTCCGCTAATAGAGCAATTAGCTACAGACGAACTCGGGAAAGCAAGTAAGTGTTGCTGTTAAATGGACATTTACCAGCGCAATTCGGGTAAAGCAAAAATAGACTAATAGTAAGTATAACTATATTATAAAACAAAGGTGTGGATTATACAGGATTAAAGGAGACCAAACAAAGCTTGGCCTCGGCTGCCAAAACAGAGCCGCGGTGTTTCCTCATGCTTGAGAATTACAGCAAACGCCAGCCTTTTCTTCTTTCAAATCCCAGTCACGTCTGAAGAAACCAGTCGGTAATCAAGGAGAAGTTCCTATTGGTTTGCCATACAAGTTTGACCTTAAATAAATACATACGGCTACCTCTTTCTTGGTTGTTTCTTTCCGGCGGCACCGGGCGCGGCCTCGACACTCGCCTGGGTCTGCGGTTCCCAGATCTCACCGGGTTCATCTAGGGGTGTTTACTTTTCAAATAACACTTGAACCCGTCCTTATTTAAGACTGAGTTCAATCCCAAAAACAAAGCGGAAGCCAAAAAAACATTGCACTATTAAGCAGTCAGTGCCCCTGCCTCCGAAAATGTACAATGTTCCTTTTCTTGCACAAATCCGCCACTATGCTTCAGATTCCTCTTTTGACCCTCTTTCGCAGGAGGAGCCATTTACTCACAGGAACAAACGACCACAAGCGGCGTCACGTGGATGGTTTTCACCAATCGCAGTGTCTCTTCCTGAACCTGGAAACGAGGAATGTGTTTTTTCGTGAGCGGGATCCCGTTTGTCACAACGAGTTTAATTTTTCTGTCTAGAACGATGAAAGCAGTAAGGCCTGCAAAAATATTTAGTGGGGGTGGCTTACTGAAAAGGCTAAACCGCATTAAATTCAGGGTACTCAAGTTAATACAAAGGTAAATACACTATATTATAGTGTAACATAAATAAACATAAAAAAAAACATCAAAGGAGATTTTCAAGGAGACTATTGCAGTGAGACACTTGATCATTTTATTCAATAATAAATAATAACAATATTGAATTACATCAAGACTGATGAAAATTATAGACACTTTGGTAAACACTTAATCGCTGCATTTTAATAAAATGTGAGGGGAAGCCGGGTTTCCTATGTAGTCTTGAAGCAATCAGATGTGGTTAGCGCTAGTCATAAAATCTACTGTAATTTGGCAAGCTTAACATTAGTCAGCTACATCCATCCATACATTATGTATACTGCTTATTCATCAGGGTCATGGGGAACCTGGAGCCAATCCAAGCTCACTTCGTGCGAGAGGCAGGGTACATCCTGGGCAGGTCGCAAGTCTGTCACAGAGCTAACACAGAGACAAACAGCTATTCACACTCACATTCATACAGGTAATTTAGAATAGCCAGTTGACCTAATCTCCATGTCTTTGGACTATGGGAGGAAACAGGAGGACCCAGAGGAAACCCACATAGGAACAGGGAGAACATGCAAACTTGACACAAAAAGACCCCAGTCAGACAGCAGGTTTGAACGCAGAACCTTCTTGCTGTGACTTGTCAGTGCTAGTTACTACACCACTGTCCCACCCTTGCTAGCTATGTTTTATAATAAACCTGTGGAGAAAGATCTTAACAGGTTTATCTTAATGGAATAAACAAACATTTCAGTTCTTTTGATTGAATACTCACTGGTTGCATTCCATTTGTCCAGCACGGCTGATCCATAATGTCAGTCAAGCTAACCTCAACATCTGTTGAACCTGTGCTAAAAATAAAAATAAGAATATGGTTTCCTGGTCACTTGTGCACTTGTTAAAGTGTTCTGTAACAGAGTAGTCAGAACCTCAATTGTTCTACCTTTAATGTATATCAGATTTTTAAAGGGGACCTTTAAAGGGGGGGGGGGCCTGTACAAATAACAATTTAACTAAATTGAATTAAAGTTGTAACCCACTCAAAAAATAGGCAATAGCAGGGTTAGGGTATTTCCCACTATTTAATTTCTGGGTTGTTTTTGGATACATGTTTTCACCTGCATAGGTTGTTTTGGAGTTCAATGCTATATGGCATGCTGTATTGGTCCAGTAGGGGGCAGAGGGAGGAAAAAAACTATCACTGTATCTCTCAGGTGGAGACAAGGGGAAAAAACAGCAGAGCAGCAAAAGAGATGAGTTAAGAGAAAAAAAACAGGAATAACCACACAGCGTCGAAGCTAGAAAGAAAAACGCAGGAATTATTCTAGTAGAGGGGGTTTTCTCCACTAATCTACCTCTGAGTGAGCAACTTTGAGGGAAATAGGTTGAAAGTTTGATGAGTTTAAGAAGTTGCATTCTTTTCTCCGTTTTTTTTTTCTTATTGCATGTGATGAGTGAAACGATTCACTGAGCAATTCGCCATTGGACGGACGTATTGTGAAGAGGAGCATCTCATCATCGATGTGAACTGTTCCCCATGTCTTCGATTCATCGTACAGATGAGTGCTGAGATTATAACACTAAAGAAAGGAAAAACACACACTACCCGTGTAGATGGACTTTGGTTTATTTTAACTGTAGGTTACTTCATCAGAGCTCTGAAGGGTATTCTTTTTTCTTTCTGTTCACATTTCTTATTTATTTTGACTGAAAGCTCTCTCTCTCTCTCTCTCTCTCTCTCTCTCTATATATATATATATTGATGTACAATACTAAAGGGACATTTAAGAGAAACGAATTATAACGGGTTTGTATTATGTTAACGTTAAATGTCAAATAAATGCCGGCTGTTGTTATGTAAAGAAACCAAGTGAGTATCTGGTAGTCTCATTCTGCTACTCCTCTTTGGAGAAAGAGAGTTCCTAAGGTAAATATTTGTGTATTATCCGGGGTTCCTCTACAAGGCTCCCTGGGGTTACAAAGTAATCCCAGAAAACCTCTCTCTCTCTCACTCACTTTCTCTCTGTTTCTCTACAGAGCATTTGTGATCAGTAGGCTCTTCTCATGATAGCAGAACAAACAGATTTAGGAGGGGTAGCACAAGGGAGGACCCTCTACTAGTTAATTGATCACGAGTGGCATCATTCTCTAGGACAGATAAAACAAATAATTGCTAAAATGGGCTACCAAACATAATTTGGCAGCCATTAACATATATAGGCAGCCCATCCCAGTAAGGTATATGAAAACACTGAAGCCATATTAAAATAAATGTTGTTTTGTGCTCCATTGTTATGCTAATCTGCAAGTGGATTTACACTGCTGCATTTCTACTGTTGTAATCAACCTCTAATCCTCAGCTAATAACCAGGTCCATGCTAACAGGGCCTCTGGGATACACCATTTGCGTTGCATGTGCATGATGGTTGTGGAACCTGTTGATTTTCATGTCATTGCCCATGCTAACAGGCTGGACAGCCACACATCCTGGTGAGCAGCATAATTATATTAATAAGTATAATAATAATAATAATAAGTTATCCCAACTACAGGATCTAGAAGAACTAGAAGACCAGTTCAAGGACGTGTTCTCCACTGAGCCTGGGCGGACCAACGTCATTCAACACAACATCCAAACGCCACCTGGAGTAGTTGTCAGGCAGCGACTCTACCGTGTGCCAGAGGCCCTACTCCAAGCTATTGAGCGCGAAGTCCAACAAATGCTCCAAAATGGCATAATTGAGGAGTCCACCATCCCCTGGTCCAGCCCGATCGTCATGGTGCCCAAGCCCGACGGGAGCCTCCATCTATGCAGTGACTTCTGCAGGCTCAAAGAGTTCGTCAGAGTTCGACGGCTACCCCATGCCATGAGTGGACGAGCTGGTGGAATGCCTGGGGAGAGCCCGCTTCATTTCCACGCTTGACCTCACGAAGGCTACTGACAGGTCCCCCTTTCTCCCACGTCAAGGGCAAAAACTGCCTTCAGCACCGCCAGCGGCCACTGGCAGTACCCGGTTCTCCCCTTCAGGCTGCATGGCGCTCCAGCCACCTTCCAGCGGCTGATGAACATCATCTTAAGACCTCACCGGAACTTCGTGGCAGACTTTCTGGACTATGTCGTCGTCCACTTGGGAAGATCACCTATTCCATCTCCGCTGGTTCCTCGAAGAGCTGCGGCAGGCTGGGCTCATGGCGAATCTGAAAAAGTGCCACCTCGGTCTCACAGAAGTGCACTACCTGGGGTAGAGCATCGGCCGGTGCCTGTTGAAACCACAGGAAAAGTAGAAGCAGTGAAGAGCTACCCAAGGCCCCGGACGAAGAAACAGGTACGTGCCTTCTTGGGGCTGGCGGGGTATTAGCGTCGCTTTGTGCCTGACTTTACCTCTTTAGCTTCCCCCCTCTCAGATCTCACCAGGAAGGGGAACCAGAGGTGGTCTGATGGACCCCGGAGGCGGAAAAAAGCCTTCCAAGACCTCAAAGCTGCACTGACCAGCTCCCCAGTGCTGAGGAATCCGGACTTCGACCACGCCTTCCTGATCCAGATGGACGCCTCCGAAACAGGTCTGGAGAGAGATAATTACTCCCTCTCCAGCCCATGGCGACAGGTTTTTAAAAGGAAGCGGCGACACGCCGAAAGGGTGAGTACGACTGAAGTGTGACTTAGATGGTGAACTGAATCCTTTTTGTGCTTTTCAGACTCCCGTGATTCATGCCTGGACCACACGGAGCGTGGTATTTTCCCCCGTGGGTGTGCCGCCTTCCTGCTTCACGCCAAGAGGAATTTACCTATTCTGAGCACTACGAATACTCACCTCAGTTTGGTTTCATTGTTTCTTTCATTTTTTTTTTCTGCACTCCTTTGTTTTGTGGAATTTAATTGTGAATAAAGCTTGGACCTTTTTTTTCACCATATTTCCTGTCTCCAGCGTGGTTTCTGTGTCGGCTCGGACAGCTCACTCGAGCTTGTATCGAGTATGAAACAACAGGCTATATTAGGTAATTTTACTGTAATTAATGATACAAACTGCAATATGCCAAAGCCAAATACACAGATTGGTTATTTATTTAAACTAATTAAAGATTGAAATGTCATCTTAAATATTTAAATTGGAAATTCTTAACATACTTCTTAAAATATATTCATAGTGGAATAATGTGGATTGTGCTGAACAAAGTGGCTTTCTTTATGATTTTGTGCAGAAACTGCAGAAAATCCATACAAAAAGAAATCCCATGTTGGAGTTAGTGGAGATGTTGCCCTGAAAATCACATCAACCCTTCCAGCAAAAAAAAAAGTCATAGGGTTTTTGTAAACAACCACTTTACATCAGTTCCACTGGTGAAAAAACTAAAAGAAAGAGGAATCCACTTCAAAACCACTGTCCAAATGAACAGGGTAAGAGATGAATGGATGGAAAATATTTGAAGAAAAAGGGAAGAGGGTCAATGGATTTTAGGGTAAACCAGGACAACAGCATCATTGTAAGATGGTGTGACAACAAAACCTGCTTTCTTCCTTTGTTGGCATCAAACCAGTGGGACATGTGAAACTCTGGGATTGAAAATCCAAAACACACATAATGGTTTCCAGACCAGCCATTGTTGAAACATATAACAAGTTCATGGGAGGTGTTGACCCCCTTGACATGCTGTCTTTGCTTTACAAGTACAGCTTCATATTCTGAAGATGGTATATGCACATTTGCTGGCATACTGTCATGGCAGTCATCAATGCATGGATTCTCTACAGAAGAGACTAGAAGAAACTGGAGCCCCAGATGATATCCATGGCCTTGCGAAGGTTCATGCTTCTGCTTAACCTGACTAAGCAGGAGAGGCAGACAAGCTGGTGCGCTCGTGCGCCTAAGACGCGGAGGATTACGTACCCCTCTTCCATCTTTATTTCTGTCCAATTTGCGATCCCTCTGCAACAAAATTGACGAACTACTCCTGTTAATCAAAACCAACAAAGACTTCTTATTCATCTGCTGTTTGTTTTACGGAAACCTGGCTTAGTGAGGTGACCCTGGACAGAGCGCTGCACTTACCCAGTCTTCAGCTTTACAGAGCGGACAGAGATGTGGTGCAAAGCAGAAAAAACAAAGGAGGTGAAATTTGCTTCTATGTGAACGAACACTGGTGTAAAGATGTCACTGTTAAAATCATGTTCTCCTGTACTAGAATCACTGTTCATTATCTGCAAACCGTTTTACTCTCCCAGAGAATTTGCTTCTTTTATTCTTATCGGAGTCTACATACCACCTGATGCGTGTGTGCGCGACACACTAAAACTGCTGTCCTAACAGATAATGAAAGTGGAAGAGAAACATACAGGTTCACTACTCATCATTATGGGTGACTAACAATGCACATCTAACAAAAGAAATAACCAAGTACAGACAACATGTCAATTGTACTATGAGGGGGAAAAAATACTTTGGACCATTGTTACACTACAATCAAAAATGCTTATCATGCTGTCACACGGGCAGCTCTTGGACATTCTGACCACAATTTTGTGCATCTTATCCCATCATACAGGCAAAAACTTAAAACCAACAAGTCTGTGATCACCACAGTGAGAAAGTGGGCTAGTGACACTAACAGGCTTCAGGACTGCTTTGAATCCACAAACTGGTCTGCTTTTGAGAAAGCAACAGACAGCCTGGATGAATACACTGACACCGTGACATCATACATTAGTTTTTGTGAAGACATTTGCATCCCAACAAAAACTCGGGTGAGATACAGCAATGGGAACCTTGGTTTTCAGCTAAACTCAGACAGCTTCGTTTGGTTGAATTCAAAAGTGGGGACAGAAAGAGGCAAAGTACAAGCTAGAGAAAGGGATGAAAATAGCAAAGGCAGAGTACTTCAATTGGCTGAAAAGTCAAATTGCTGCTAACGACCCAGCCTAACCTTGGAAAAGTCTTGATGAGATTACCAACTACAAAATGAGAAAACCTGAATGATCTCCAACTCACCAACAACCTAAACGAGTTTTATTGCAGATTTGAAGACACTAGGGACATCAATCAGTCTCTCACCTCCCATCCTATCCTTTCATTTTCCACCCCATCTCTCTCAACTGATTTTCTCATCAAAGAGCAGGACATTAACAGGCTGTTTAGGAGACAAAAGGTGAGAAAAGCTGCTGGTCCAGACCACATTTCACCTTCAACCTTAAAGCAC
>JAQQZX010075842.1:0-12102 GCA_030068355.1 Notoglanidium maculatum | reverse complement strand
ACACACACACACACACACACACACACACACACACACACACACACACACACACACACACACACACACACACAGCTACCCAGAACACCGTTCCAACCTTCACCCATAATATTGATGCACTAAACATCCCAACTTGGTAACTTCACTGATCATATAAGCTGTGTGTGTGAGACTTTCCATCTTATGACATGTATACAGTCTGTTTAAACTAAACACACTCTCCAGTTATACAAAGCTTCACTCACCTTCAACATTCAACAAGAATACATCACTTTTTTCTTTATGTTAAAGCAAGTGTGGAGAAAGAAAGACTTACAGTTAGAGATACAGTAAGAAACAGATACTCAGAGTCCTTGTAAACAGATGCAGATGAGACATACACATTGATTTAATAAGTAATAAACAGATCATTTTCTTCTCATTGTCCCCTGGGCTCAACAACAGTGGAATACGTGTTTAAACGCTGAGGCCTCAGACTTTATAAACAGACAAATGAGATGCAGACAGCTATTAAAGGTGCAATATGTCATTTTTTCCCCTCTCTTCTAATTACCCCTCATTGTCCCTTGAAGGAAAAACTGAATGAAGCAAATACAAAAAGAAAGAAAGGAAGAAAGATAAATGTGAGATATATAAAGAAACAACAAAAAAAGATGCTGAGGCCTAGGACCTCATAAACGGACACAGAGGACACAAGCAGCTATTAAAGGTGCAATAAGTATATATATATTTTTTTAAATAAGGACGGCTATAAAATCTTATAATCTATAAGTTCATGAGTGAAGCACAATAAATGTGGTACAGCAAAAGCTTGTTTAATAAGTGATTACTGAAGTGATTATTTAGTGATTATATTCATAGTTACATATAATGTCGTGGATGGCCATGTAACAGATTAGTTCCTGTTCTTTCTCACGGTATAACAAAACAGTGGTTCCCTCACCAGCCGTTGTTTTCTCTCACTCTTGATGTTAATGAGAGAAAAAAAAACACAGCATGTCATGTCATTGAGGAAAGTGTAAACTCCTCTGTCCTGAAGGTATGGGATAGAGCTGACACTGGAGACTCCTTCTTTTAAATAAGTGCTAAATAATCAGATCGTTTTTTTTCCAGTGTTCAGATTTTTTAAAATTCAAGTTTTAAACAACAGCGTTTTATGTCTCTGTTCTGCTTCTTTAGCCTTTACACTTTCTATTCTGCACCACGGGAAATAGTCTGGCCTTGTAACATTTGTAAAATTGTAGTCTTGTTTATGTTCAGATTTGACTTTTCGTCCTTTCTGTCGAACAACACTGCGGACATGCTGTGTTTACCGTAAAGCACAAACTTAACCTGACTTATTACCCTGAGTGTGATGAGGGCTCTGCAGGTTTCCTTCATGCTTCAAAAGATGACATTGGGTTTGTAACATTACAGTCTTGAGTTAGAGATGATTTTGGATTCTGTCCTGATTATGTATATCTAAAGTGTCTTGCAAAAGTACTCACTTCCTTGAACCTTTCCACATTTTATATTGCAATATTTATATTGGAACCGAAATGGAGTTTTTTTTTTTTGCTTTTCATGGTATATCTAACATTTGAAGATTCTAAATAATACTTGTTAAAACCACCTCTGGCTTTAATTCCAGCTTTAAGTCTTCTGAGATCTGGATCCTTTCATTTTTGCCTGTTTTTCTTGGTACAATTGCTTTGCTGACTATTAGTGAAGAGCAAATTTCATGTGTCGCCTCCGATTCTCAGTTGGATTGCGGACTGGGCCACTGTGACACATTCAGGTTCTTGGTTTTGTCCTGTTGGAAGGTGAACTTCTGCAGCAGTCTCAAATCTCTTGGAGACTAGAACTAATTTTTCATCTGGGATTACCTTGTATTTGACCTCATCCATCTGACCCTCAACCCTGACCAGTTTCCTCGTCTGTGCTGATGAACAAAACGATGCTACCACCACCATATTTCACAGTGGGAATGAAGCAGAGTGCGCGTTTTCTGCCAAATGTAACATTTTGTGCCTAGGCCAGAAAGTTCAGTTTTGGTCTCATCAGCCCAGAGAACCTTTTCCCACATGTTTTTTAGTCTCCAACATGACTTTTTTGTCAATACCTGCTTTCTTCTTGCTACTCCTCCGTAAAGAATAGCTTTGTGGAGTGTCCAGGCTGCGGCTGTCCTGTGAACAGCTTCTCCCATTTGACCTGTAGACCGACGGTCTGCAGAATTACCCCAGGTCTGTTGGTTGCTTGTCTAACTAATTTCCTTTTTATCCAGTCACTGACAAAATCCCAATCAAGTCCTTTTCTGTTCCGATTTGTACCACTAGGGAAGTGCCACAAAGGACTTGTGTGTTGCTAAGATTTCTGACATTAAATATAAATCTAAAAAAAATCATGATTCAAATAATTTTTCCTTTTGTCCAACTACCAGATTTATCAGGCACCAAACCTGGTCATAATTCAGGTTTCCTCTCCGCTTCTCCTCAGGTTAATCTGCTTAGCCATCTTAAGGGTCATTCCATTACTTTTTTCTTATCCATATAGAAATGTATGACGCCCCGCTCATGACAAGAAAGAAAAAATATACAAACCACGGCCTTGTTTTACCGCTTCGTTCCTACAGTATCTATTTGTTCCCCTTTTGCATCACAGCTCAGTAGAAAAGTCATGAATTCTTTTTTATTTTTTTACAAATTGATTTGTTTTCATGTGTATTTTTTTTTTTTTTACAATACATTTATTTTCACATGATTTTTTCCCCAAACAATTCATTAATTTTTCACATGACTTTCAGACAGTTCACTTATAATCACATGTAATGTTTTAAATGACTCATTTATTTCAACATTTGTTTCCTCCCCAAGACAAATCATTTATATGTAATGTTTTTTTTTAACATAATCATTACTATTTACATTATCATATATGAAATGAATGTGATGGTAAGAACAAATAAAACACTTAAAATTAGGCGTGAAGTGTGGGTGATTTCAGAAATGTGATTTTCAACTTAATTTTTATTTAAGGTTAATATTGGTATCACAGCTGACACACAGTTTAAGTCTAAGTGAGTCAGAAATGTTGAACAGCATAATGAACAAAAATAGTTTTTGGGGGTTTTGTGATAAGTGCGTGATGGCTGCGTGATTGGCTCCCTGCTGATAATGATGGCCAGGTGAGGTGAATTCCGGTGAGGTGAGATGAAGACCTGCTCCGTTATTCATCACACTTTCTGAGCTGGATCATCATCATCTGCTTCTTCTTCTTCTTATTATTATTATTCTTATGTCGTAGTGCCTCTCTGTTTTTTTTCCTCAACTGTGCACATGGTTTTTGGTCTTTTGGCCACTTGCGTCAAGGCGCTCAGCTCTCCAGTGGCACATGAGCATCGGAGGGAAATGGGTGTCCTACTACCACGAGCTGTGAAAGTGGAACCAGATGGGAGTGAACGTGATATACATGTAAACTGTACCATGATTGACCCCATAACCATTTCTTACACTGAGGTGTGTACGTGTGCATGTGTGTTTTGGCTTTGCTTTTTATTTTTTTCTTGGATGTGCAATTTGTTTGGTTGTGTTTGGGTTTGTGGATTTTTTGCCGTTTGTTCGGATATGAGGAGTTTTGTTTTGTTTGGGTTTGTTTTTTGGGGGGTTGTGTGCGTTCGGATGCATGTTGTTTTTTGGGTTTGTTTTTTGTTCGGGTTTGGTGTATGCATGTGTTTGGTGTGTGTGCAGATTTCCATGTCGTACTTTGTGAAACTACTTGAAAGCGATGATCCGGGACAGAAGTGATTTGTTTGCAGGATGTGGATTAGCAGTGTTAGAGGTGTGAATCGGAAGACAGAAAAAGGTAACGTCTAAACATGGTTCATGCACTCGTACATGCTGTTCTGCCGTGAATGCTCATATTAGAAACCTTGGCAGTGGATGCTATTGTTTGATACGCAGCGCTGTTAAATTCTGGATTCTGATTGGTTGATTGGTTTTCTATAACAGCAGCTATAGTGCAGCAGCAAACCACAGCTTTATATTAATTTGCTCG
The DNA here is from genome assembly GCA_030068355.1 of Notoglanidium maculatum. Classification (NCBI taxonomy): domain Eukaryota; kingdom Metazoa; phylum Chordata; class Actinopteri; order Siluriformes; family Auchenoglanididae; genus Notoglanidium; species Notoglanidium maculatum. The sequence continues at coordinate 8,073 of JAQQZX010075842.1, read as the reverse complement.
TACTATGCGATCGTTTCCATGTTAACAGCTTGTTCAAAGCAACTTGTACAAACAATACAAATAATTAAAAATGTATGTAGTTGTTGATATGGTGATGCTTTCTTCAAGGAGATGTTTCATTTATGCAGTGTCAGGACTGAGGTAAAACTGTAACGTCCAAACCAGGGAAAATGTTCAGGGTGGAGGAATTTCTACTTTGCAATTTTGGTAACATGGTGAGCTTTACTTATTAACTATAAAACACTAAAGTAGGACGTCATCTCTAAAAACGCTCCAAAGCTTTTACTGAGCGTGTTTTAGTCATTGGCTAACTGCTAAATTATTTTGTTTGTTTCTAGGAAAAGGGCACTGAGGGATATTCCACCATTCCAGCTCTCAACTCTCACCTCACTTCATCTTTGCACGTTCATGGATGATTCCTCAGAAGAATCTATGGCTTTGTATAAAGGTCATACTCCTGAAAAGATCTCGCTGGTTTGTCTTTCCATTGTCTGTGTCTTGATTAATGAATTTCTGCAGTGCACTTGTTGCATTTAGTACCAAGTTTGAGGAATTTCCCAGTGGCAACGATCTGTAGTATTTCGATCAAATTCGAAACATCATCAGCAAATATACAGACATAATATAATGGCCAGAATAACTGCTGATGTTTTGCTCACAGCAAGGAAGATTTGAAGATTTGGCAAACACATCCTTGTGCAGGGAGGAATGTTTTTCTTGAGAATAAGTGTTTTTTTTTCTTCCTCCCCCTCAACATTTTTACTTTTATGTTAATGTTCCCACTTGCTATCTTTAATCTCGCTTGCACATTCAAGTTGTGAGGTAAAATCAAGTCATGCAACTGTTACAGCTGTAATGAAGCAGTTAAATTCACATGGTTTGGAAAGAATGCTTTAATAAAAGACACATTTCCCCTTACAACAGCATTTCCGATCACCCGTTGTTGGAAGCTAAGAGCCCTTAATTAACCGACGATCCCTTGAAGACTCAATGAAATGTTCTGGGTGGTGCGATTTGATTTCGTCTGTTGGCACACGTGTTTCCTTTTGAAATAAGATTTCCGGGTGATTTCATTGTGTTGAAATGCTTGAACAGTGTTCGAGATATGGCACACCTCCTCCAAATCTAAACAAACATGAACTTAGCTAAGTGAACTAGCTACATATGGAGAATGGCTTTACCCGACTCTGATGAAGAGTCACAGGGGTGCTACTGGGAGAAATCTGATGCATCTGAGTGGTTGATGAAATAATATTACAGAGAAAGTGTAGTAGTGGTAGGGTATAAACAGAGTGTTCATCAGTATGAAGTAGCGACGTTCGGGTATTGCCCAGCTCCAAGTCCGTAAAACATTCCACCAAACTTTGGCCTCTTCCAAGTGAATAAACTCCAACCATTTATTCTCCACGGAATGATGGTTGGAAAATGGATGAACCAAGTTTACTGCTATTATAGATTAAGACATGCAAAAGGAGAAGGTTCTGCATGAGAAAAAGAAAACCATTGCAGCATTTTAGCTGGTAGGTTTTCTTTTCTGGCCCAGATGTCAGAATGCAGTGCGGTAATGACTGCGCCGCTGACTTGATGTGAACACCATCCTTCCCTGTTTTCTGGATGGGAAAAGCGTGCATGTGAGCTCAGTGTAGCTGGCCTTCAAAAGGCCTGAGAGCATTCGAAGGATGAATCCAAAACTCTGGCAGAACGTGAGTCTGTGTATCGCAAAGTCATTCATTTCCTGATTCCATTTTCTTGTCATCGCGGTTTCACAGGCAGTGATTGTTCTATGAAACTCCAGTCACACTCTATTCATTGTTTAAACAGGAGGGCAAGTGGCTGCTAATCACATAAAGAGCTCTTTAATGAACAGAAATCTGTTCCTCTTACTTAGGAACAGACTTACACACTCTCATGAACTAATTGTTTAGACCGTTTGGCAACAACTGGAGCTTATATGAGGTCAGAGTGTGTGAGATTGCTTCACAGATTAAACATGACAGGTGATCATTTATTCCAGAAATGACCATTTCAGGTTATTTATTATTATTATTATTATTATTATTATTATTATAGCACTTTGGTGGTTTGAAAGGGCAGTGTAAACACACACACCTTTCTATATAGAAAGCAAGACATTAAATAACCAAATAGTAAAACTGTAAGTTACATGTAGCTTAATTAGTTTTATTCTTTGCGTTTGCTACAAATTCTAGCAAGTAAGTTGACCGTAACGATGAGGCTCTGTTCACCAGATTTGCTGGCTACTGATCCCGATTAACACACATTAGTGTTTTGCATGATTTCAGACAAGTTTTCCTGAAAAAAGGTGCATTTAACTAGTCAAAAATATCAGACAACAATGTCTCTCAAAAAACAAAGGCTTTTGCCAATTGTTGCATTTTGGTCTTAAATGAATAATAGAGTTGATTTTCTTTCTAAGCACAGAATTTGCAAGTCCATAAAATGTGGTTAATCAGCATCCATGCTAATGATAACAGGACACTGAAAAGCATTCTAATGATTTACTTGAAATGTTTTATTTATTTATTTATTCATGTTTTACTTTTAGACTATAAGCTTGGTGAATATGTTCAGATAACAGGATTAATGTATATTTTTCATCCTGAGACGTAAAATGGATTCACACATTAATGCAAAAAATGTTCCGATTATTTGAAGTGATTTATCTGAAGTGAGCACGCTTACCTCGTGTTTAAAAATGAGGTGAAATCTTGTAAATGTAATATCACTGGGGTGAAATGACAAACTAATCATAATGTCTAAATACAGGAAAGAAGGTTGGAAAAAGTGTTTAAATTAGTGATGCTAATAGCTAATGCAAAATACGAAACAGTTTGTGAAACTAGCTTGCTAATAGCTTTGCCGTATTCATAGCTAGCTCAGCAAAACACTGAGTCATAATCAACTTTGTCTCGACATTTAACTTTTTTTTATCTGGTGTCAGCATTAAACATTTGGTCCTGTGAACTCTTTCAGCATTTAACAGCACAAAATATTCCTTTTACTCCACGCTTCTGTGCTTTAAAACAACCAGAGTCCATTAGTCGGCTCGGTCGCGAGAGAGTCGGCTTCTTGAGCCGGCTCTTTCAGCTAAACTTTATGAGCCACCTTGCATAGCCTATATCAGCCATTTTTTCTTTCAATTTCTATTTGTTTGTCTATATGGAGGCAATGCCTTTATTCTCTTTTCAACATCTGGGCTATTTGTTAGTGTGAATCGTTGTGCGTTTGTATATGTGAGGCAGCATGACAGGAAGAGTTTATCTGCATGGTTAATAAAATGCAATGTTGTTTGTATATTTAAAGGTATGGTAACATTTCATGAATCAATTACACACATAGGAAGAAAATGTATGGTTCAAAATATTGCTAATTGTCCAGTTTATGGTGAAATTGGTTTCGTTATTGAGAGCTGTAAAAGCAGACTCATTAGCGAGCTGAATGATCCGAATGAAAAAACGACGGCATTCCCATCACTACATTTCACTGTTATAAATAGCAATTTTTGGGTGCCATTTTTAGTCTCATAAAAACAGCTCCATCACAAAGCCCTGCAATTTGCCAGTATGTGCCATTTGCCGTTTTCTTCGCTATCATTCCTACCACAAGATGGCGCACTAATGCAGCAGCAGTTTCGTTCATTTTTTCCAGACAATTCAGGAACCTGCTTCAAGATTTCAGAATGCGGAGTTCAACAACAAACAGGACCAGATGAATCCTTTACCCAGAAGCGTTTTACTGTATGTTTAATCTGTAAGGAAAACTGTACACCTTTGTGAAATTTCACTGTAGTTTCTTATGACGTCTTTATTGATGGTTTATAGAAACGTCCTTGAGTCGGCTCATTGGGCTCGGATCACTATTAAGAATCGACTCCCAAATTGCTCAAAAAAATAAATAAATAAAGAATTAACACGTCGAAGGTTTTAACTGGCTTTAATGTGGTTCTGGTGTTAAGTGAGTGTGTTCTGTATTTCATTTTTTTCTAATGGCAATCATCTACCCATGAACCTTATTGGTTCTGATGGTGTTTCATAGTAATCAGGAAATCCCTTAACGGGACCCTTATTGAACTTATTAATTAAAACTATTAAGCTAATTCCTATTATATGATGGAAAACATCAGAGACTTGCACTTGTTCATAAAGGGTTTCTGGTTATCTGTAATGAAAGGGCGATCGAACATGTGGTTCCTATAATACTGCATGTGCGGGAACACCGGATGGGAGGTGGGAATACACACGGGATAGGACGCCAGTGCATCATACGGTGTTCAGAGATATGTGGCACATATTATAGGTGAGCTTCTAACATAGCTTTCACTGACATGCTCTTTTTAAGAAAGTGTTTTATCATAGCCTGGGCACTGTGGATCTGTAGTCTATCCCGGGAAAGTCGGGCACTTGGTATAAATACAACCTGGATATGACATACTTATGATATGAATGTGTGAACTTATCAGAGAATGTAATATATGTAAAATACAAATCTACAAATATGTTTCTGTTAAACTACTCATAACACTGTAAATATCCTAATTATGGCCATTGTACCTCTAAAAGAATGATGGAAAGAGCAGATATCCTATATAAAAAATGAATAAAACAAAACTTTAATGCAAACTTTATCAATGCTGGTGATTTTCATCAGGACAAAAAGTGCCAGAAGGGACATTAAAAAAAAAACAGCCTAAAAGAGGTGCAGCTTTATATCAGAAAATGTGGGAAAGAAAAGCAGTTGCAGCTGGGCCTGGAAACAGTTTTCTTGTAATATAGTGCAGAGGAGTAATGGACTAGAAGAAAAGTTGGAGAAACAGATCAGAGGAAACATAACCTTATCAGCACTTATTTATATTCCTGAGATCACAATGGGGTCTGTGTTTACCAAGGAATTCCATTAATATGGATAAATTTGTAATGAGCTTTATACCATAGCACTGCTGAATCCTGGATTCTGATTGGCCAGAAGGTGTGGATTAATTTTCAGATGTATATACACAGTGGTGCAGTTAATTCAAATAGAAATGAGTTGTGTGATTAGTTTATTTCATTAATTTGCAGTCGTTTTCTGTTTCTTTCATTTGCCATGAAAAATAGCCTTTAGGACAGATTTGTTTTTTCTTTTAAGTTTGTTTCTAACATAACAAGACATGAACTGCATGTTTTAAACCTCTTATTATCTTAAAAAAAAAAAGCTGAGGGAACGACTGTTTATAGCTGCTATAATGAAAGCGAGAAACATTAGCTGATGGTTGCCGTAATGTCATGGGAATTGTGTCGTTCCTAAAAATGAGTCGGCTCCTTGAGTCAGCTCTTTGATTCGGTTCTTTTAGGTGAATGTTCTGAAGAGAAAATAGCAATTTAGGGTTATTTGGGAGTTGACTCATTCTCACTCATTCGAATCTGACTCACTGAAAAGAGCTTGAATCACCAGTGTGGAAATGGAGATATTTTAACATGCTGATGTTTTTAATATCCAGTGATAGGGCCCTGATTCTTCCATGATCCAAATGGTGCTGTTTTGCATTATTCTGTAAATCGTTGTGTACAATATAGACATTATGTGAATGAGTGCCATCTTGTGGTGGTTGACCAGTTTCCCAATCCTTTTATAGGGTGTGAAATAATGACTTCTACACGCCGGGGTTGTGTAATACATGTCCACTAGCGAGATACGTATATATGCATTGCCTACAGTATACGGATTAATGGACGGTAGGTAATGCAGTAAATTTACATTAGTGGGCCATGAGGGACTGTGCATATGCATGCATTTAAATACAGTAGGGAACAGTATAATGGTTCCTACACCTACATAGTGCACTATGTGTTGAACAGAGAACAGCTCTCTTATGTAGTCTACGGTAAGGGTGTCTAACTGCAGCTCATTGTGCATCAGGCTGAGGACAGTAAAGGGACTCGTCTGACATGAACTCAGAATGAGGCGTTATTGCAGTATCCTGCGGCTCATCTGTGACTCTCTAGCTGAGTAATGCCAGTTTTCTGGCTGGTTATATTTGTTTCTGCTTTGTTTGTCCTTTTGCCAGCCAGTTTTGTTTATGGTTGCACAGGTTTTTCTTTTGAGTGTTTCTAGAGTATGAAATATGTCTCCAGTAAAGCTTTGAAAGCACATCTGCATCCTGAGTCTGCTTGTCCCTTTGTGTGTGTCTCCTCTGTTCTTGACAGAGTACCTTGCCATACAAAGGGATGCAGCAGACCCAGCTACCCTCCAGAGCGCACTCCTGACAGTGTCTCTGGGAGACTGTGAATTCTTCACAATGCCGGCATTTTATTCACTGGAATTCCCACAGATCAGGCCGAAGTGCACCCTGTCCCCCTAGTAGTAAGCCCGAATGGGTTCCTCCTGGAGTGTTGACCTCCGAGCAGAACTCTGGCAAAGGCATGGTTGCCATGTTGACCATCAGTTTGGGCATGGCATCAGAGGTTGTCATGTTGACTTCCAGCTTGGACATGACATTGGAGGTCACCATGTTGACCTCTGACAGCAGTGCTGTCCTCTGGTTGGTGTAAACCACCCCCAAGGGGGTCCAGATTCTGCTCAGATGGTTACACACAACTCTTAATTTGCTGAACTGTGGGGCAACATGCATGCAGGGCCCGCTTGTGTGCGAGGCCCTCTGACGCCATTCCTGAACCTGAGGTCAACATGGCGACCTCCTATACCCCGCCCTTGCCAGAGCTCCGATCAGAACAAGGCGAATTCTGATGTCACGCTCCAATCAGAGGTCAATGAGGTGACTTCTGATGTTATACCCATGCTGGAGCTTTGCTCTGAGGTCACCAAGGTGCCCACCAATGCCACAATCCTGCTGGAGGTCATCAAGGCGACCGCTGGTGTCACCGATGCCATGCCCATGCCGGAGCTCCTGCTGGAGATCATCGAGGCAACCTCCGATGCCATGCTCCTGATGCCATGTTATCCATCCATCCAGAGAGAGAGAGAGAAGGAAAGATGCGACTTACACAGAAAAGAGAAAAATAGATAGGAGAGAAAGACAGGAAAAGGATGAAAGACAGGAGAGGTATAACTGACAGAGGAAGAGACAGAAAGAACAGAGAGAGAAAGAAGGAAGTGAAAGAATGGGACAGAAAGATAGAGAAGTTAAGAAAGTGACAATATGAGAGAGAGAGAGAGAGAGAGAGAGAGAGAGGGGAGGAGGAGAGAAAAGAGGAGTGCCGGATCATTTCCTCTCTATTCACTCGCTCGGTCCCCTGAGCCGTCCCTCCACTCGCTCTTCCCTCTCTCTCCTTCTCAGCCCGTAACAAGCCCGTCTCCTTTTTCCTTCTGTCTGTCTGTATGTCTTTGCCTCCCTTCTTCTTTTAACTTTTGGACATCAATGTGCGCGCGACTCGGAGCTCGCTGCCAGCGGAGAACTAAAAGCCGGAGAGCGCGCGCTAATTAACACAGAAAAGAGCGTGTAAACATCGCAGTGATGCACACTTCGGCGCCTCACGTGCACCAGTGATTCATCTTCATCATCATATTCGTCCTCATCTTCATTATCATCATCTGTTTTTATTTCCAGAGAAGAGTCCGCGTGCACTTCAGAGGACGCACAGAGAACTTAACAAACATGTACGCTGTAGTGCTCGCGGCAGTGTTCGGAGTGGTAAGTGTTCGGCTCTCTCTCTCTCTCTCTCTCTCTCTCTCTCTCTCTCTCTCTGCGTGCCAGTGCGTGTGCGTGTAATGTTGATTATTTCGCTATAAGCGTGAAAACAGTCGTTTCTTCCCGCGTGCAGGGAATGACGCGCGCAAAGCTGCACGCGCGTCTGGATCAAGCAGAACGCGCACCCTGGCACTGCAACACAACGCGTAGCATTAACGTGTGAAAAAGTTTGTTAACAATTTCCAAAGGATTTAAGCAATTTTATGGGGCATTTTTTTTCTGTTTAGTAAATTGTTACCAAACTTTTCAAACAGCAAACTTTTCCAAGGTGGTTTTTTTTCAGAGTAGGTGTTTATTACACTGGTCAACAGTGAAAAAAAGGTCTAACTTTTTATAGCTGATCTAGGATAATTTTAATGCGCTAAATC
>JAQQZX010075771.1:0-12104 GCA_030068355.1 Notoglanidium maculatum | reverse complement strand
ACACACACACACACACACACACACACACACACACACACACACACACACACACACACACACACACACACACACTACTGGATGCACTACATCATGATGGGAAATTCCAGAACCAGCCAGAAGGGGGCAGTGAGTCCAAACATGAGATGACCTCATGATACTTCTGTTCAATACAGAGCTGATCTTTACTACCTAGCGTCTTATTCTGTTTCAATACAATACAAACATTCATTACTTCATGATTATGTGCACTACCTAGTATTAATATTTACTTTAGAATGTACACTAGCTAGTGTCTTATTATTTTTAAGACAGTTCATTCACACATTATCTCTTTTTATTGTCCAGTGTCAGTATTTTTACTTCTCTTTCTACTTCAAGGAGATAATAGTGTTTCTGTGCACTAGATAGTGTCCCTTCATACTGCAATGAAATGTGACCTAGGTAGTGTCCCTTCTCTCTTCAAAGATTCATTTTAAAGAGCTGAACCTATATTTAGGGATTGAACGTTACCATCTAGTGCCTTTATTAAAGTAATTAAAACATTCCAGCTATTGTCCCTTCTTCCGTGAAGGGCTCATGCTGTCCCACGGGGTCATGACCTCACTGATAAGCCGCTTGTCTCTGTGTTGTGTTAGTGTTTGTTTAGAAGAGCTTCAGATGAGACTAACTGCTTTAACAGCAGCAGTTATATAAAGATCTGAAGATAGACACAGGAGAGAGATAAGCCTGCGCAGCTACATCTCTGAGAGAGAGAGAGAGAGAGAGAGAGAGATGGAGGGAGAGAAACAGACAGCGAGAGAAAGAAAGAGAGAGACAGAGAGAAAGAGAGAGAGAGTGAGAAAGACAGAAACAGAGAGAGCGACAGACAGAGAGAGAGAGCGACAGACAGAGAGAGAGAGCGACAGACAGAGAGAGAGAGAGACAGAGAGAGCAAGAGATGTGTAAAAGATACTGGTTTCTATATAAAACTTCCAGGTTCCTGTTCTGAGCTTATCTTCTAACACACTTCTCCCTCCCATTGTTTATTTGCGAACCAGAGTATGTTGTGGTCCTGTAAGCAGCTTTGGATTGCAAATTCACTCATCACAGCGTGTGCATTCTTTCAGAGTAGAACAGAAAAGCAATGAACACGACTTTGTGGTTGAAGGTGTATTAATATCTGACTGAAGCTCAGGGGACAAATAAAGAAGAACAAATCATGAACGTGATGCGCAGCGCATTTACATCGTCCTTAGTAACTGCCTGCTCGGGGTCACGGTGGATTCCCTTAGCCTACTGGTTTGTTTAGCGAGCTGGATTGAATGATCAGTCCCACGTATATCTCAAGCTGAGACGAATTATGAACTGGAGTGACGTCTCTGAGGTTGAGGAACTGTCGAACCTGAGGTTTGTCCAGCATTGCAGTGTTTCCAGTGTTCACACTCGAACCAGCATCTCAGGTTTAAAAACAAATACAGATATTTGAAGCACTAAACAGAGAGATACAGATACATAAATACACTAACAAATGGGCTTTTTACAATCAGACTACTGCAAAAAAATAAGTATGCATATAAATGGCTTTGCTGTGTAAGTAAAATAATCTTACGGTTCAGAAGATACAGCGAGCTCTCCTATTCGAGCCATAAACATCGTGTGAAATAAACCTTATTAAAGGTCAGACACATTATCTCCCAGAGCATGTGTATTTGTTGTTATGTTGTCTTGGTTGCGGCCATTAAAACCCCCAACCCTGATTTCATGTGTGAGTGTGTGTGTGTGTGTGTGTGTGTGTGTGTGTCTCAGCTTACACAATTTTATATTCTGCATCATGTTCCATGGAAATTCATCCCACAGGCATCTCCCGCTATAACCCAGAACCCTCTGCTGCCACCATGGCTTTCAACACATCCATCAGCCATCAGAAGAACATTTGTTTATAATACAAGTCTCTCTTTTTGAGCACACATATAGCATTCAAATAAGACCTGGTTATGGTTATGGAACCGACTTTGCATAGTTTATTTCCTGTTTTAAGTCTTTCAGCTTCCAACATGGCATAAAAATATCTGTAAGAAATACAGTATATACTGTAGCTGATGTTGTGACTGAGCAGATGCACAGTTCTTTAGCTATTTCTGTTCAGCTACTCGAGTCACAACCCTGTATAATGCTGGTATAATACAGGCCAAACAGCTAGATTTAATTAATTAATTAATGGCACCATTATCTAATTTTTGTTTTGCTATTTATGTACAGAACACTACCTAGTTTGCTTCTTTAACAGCAAATTAAATCAGGTTAGCTAGCTTTAGCAAAGCTTTAAAAAAAATGCTAGTAATTATACAATGTTATTTTAAATTTATTTCACTTAAACATGTATAACTTGGATATTTCACCGAACATGCACAGTATACTACTTTGGCCATGAGCTAAGAAGACACAGAAAGCACTGTGGAGAACATTTCCTTGTACAGTTATCATTCCAGGAATTTTCCACTGCATTTTATAACAAATGGGGAAAAAAATATCTGGGCTATTGTTTCCAGTGTCTGGAAAAAAACAAGAAAATTAACAAAATCTGCCCAGAGTATCAGACATAACCCCATAATACAGTAAACATCAGCTTGGTAATGTTATAAACAGGATCACCTACGACTATAATCGTTCCTGTAAGTAAGTTTCCTGTAAGCTTTTCTCACACTCATTATTTGCATATTGGCTTCCAGATACAGGATAGACCTGTCTACTGTCTGTGTCATTCCTCAAGAGCAAAGCCAGCTTTCCCATCTATTTCACATGCGTTCTCATCATGGCAGAACTATTTCTAATCAAGTAGCTGACTTTTTGTTTTTGTACTTTTCAGTTTCCTACTTTTCTTTGTTAAATAATTTATCGGTGAATACATTAAATGTGGGTTTATTTTTTAAGTCAGCATAAAATATCAGTACAGGCTTCAACATTCTACTCGTTATCTTTTCTGTCTACAGACTCTGACCCAAGCCTTCCTGCATGGCCTAAAAAACTCATACTTTCACCATTGTGAGGCCTTACAAGTGCTTTCTCTTTCTTCTTTGAGGTCTTCAAGTTCCTACTTCCACCTTGTTACGTGTTACAGGCTCCTAATCTTATCATCCTGAGGTGAGATGAGTTCCTATTCCTTCCATCCTGTGGTCTGCACATTCCTACTCCATCCAACCTAAGGTCTACTCATCTCCACTGTTTCCATCCGGAGGCCTGCATGTTCCTATGCCGTCCATCTTTAGGTCTACACGTTCCTACTCATGTTATCCAGAGGCCAACTAAGATCTTGCAGACCCCAGCCATATTGAGGTCTGCAAGATCCTAGACCTGCCTTCCTGAGGCCTACAAGATCCTCCTCAAGCCATATTGATGTTTACAAGCTCCTTCTCCTGCCTTGCTGAGGTCTACGAGATCCTCCTCCCACCATATTATGGTCTACACGGTCCTTTTCCTTTCATTCTTAGACATATAAGCACCAACTTCTTCCATCCTGAAGCACTAAAGCTCCTATTCTTGCCATCCTGAGGCTTACAAGTTTATACCCATGCCATATTAAGGCCTACAAGCTCCTACACCAACTTCATTGAGGTCTACAAGTTCCTAGTTCAGCCATGTTGAGGCCACAATCTGCTACTTTTATTATCTTGACTTATTTCTAGTAAAATGTAGTGATGCCAGTGATAATTAGTGCATAATTATTATACATTACTGATTAGCGTCTATTACTTATAAATAAAAATTCTCTCTGAAAAAAAAAAAAAAGATTCTCAGGATTAGTCAGACTGGTTCCTCTGCTGAGACTCGGATTCATCCATGATCTTCTTCTTCCTTTAGATAGTGTTGTTCCTCGCCAATGTCACTGCTGATTTGCTGACTGGGTGTGGAGTCACACATTATATTTATAAAGATGATTTCTAATAATCAGTATCCATACCTGACGCAGCCCATACCTGGATACATTACAGCAAATATTTACATTCTTATTTAAACACAAAACATGTAATACTATATGATCTGGTTAGCCTGCAGCTGGCCTCCATTTCCTGTGAAATGTGTTGCACTGATGTAGCTGAACACTAAACTGAAATCAGCTGTCCCATCTTCAGAAAATATGTTCATACAATCCATATGATCTCTAATCAGCTGAATGGAATGAATATACTTTGCTGGGCTGAAGGATTCAAGCTTTGACACGTGTCCCTGTGACTTCCAGTGATTTTTTTTGTCTTGTTAGTTTTAACGTCTAAAACGAAGTGACTCCACCCCAGAACCAGTTTTTCGGGAGTGTACAGCACGGCCGGTTTAAACGCTTTGCTTCAATAATGATCATGGACAAAAATGGGTTTTAAAACAGAAAGGAATATGAAACAAATAAATGACAAATAAACGAATAAATGGCTTCATACATTGGAATATTTATCCCAATAGATATCTATATCTATATATCTACGTATTTCACTGTGATACCTCCTTTATTACCTATTAAATTTTTTTTTAGTTTCCAGTTCCTCCTTACAGTCACAAGCTGTTCTCCTAAAAAAAAAAAAAAACCCTGCCATGCCGTCAGAAAACTCCACCCTGCCCTCAAGACCTCCCTGATACACCTTTTCCACCCCATGTAAGAAAATAAATCAGAACTGCAATCAACTTCGGAATAACACTTTTTTTAACATAAGGAATAAAACATTATAGGAAAACAATCAACAGTGTGGTGGTGTGATGAGGCAGGAATTACTCCAAAGTTGGTTATTTTTATTCCTCTCATACCACAGCAGTTTGACCTACAAGTTCGTTCCTGTTCTCACTTTCGTTACAGCAGCAATAAACAGTCACGCCTTCATTAATTCATCTGTCCTGAAAAAGTATAAAATATTTACAGCTTTACTGTTCTAGTCACCGACACCCGAGACTCCTTCTATACATGCTAAATAAACTTCTAATCATGAGAAACGTCACCATCATCATAAAATTTGTTTTGAAATGTTGCGTTACTATGGAAACTATAACGTATTAGAACCAGCACATTAATATAAAGCTGTGATTTGCAGCTGGACTTCTGTCAGAGCTGCTGTTATAGAAAACTAATCAACACCTCCTGACCAATCAGAATCCAGAATTCAACAGTGCTATGATGTAATGTGGTTTAATCAACAGTAAGTGGTAAAGAGAAATCACCCAAAATTCCCTTCATGTTTTCTCCCTTCCAGTTGTACTGCTCTGCTTGCGCCTACAGGACGAACACTAGTCCCTACTCTTCTTTCACAATCCATCTGACCAATCCTGTTCATCCTTGCAAATCAGGAAAGAAAGGAAGGAAGTGTTTTGGAGTGAGTTCACGCTTGAGTTCAAGGACTTTCAATTTCACTTTCTTGCCTTCATTCATCGACGCAGCACAGGTAAGAGGGCAAATTCTATTGCTCTATATTGTTTTATGTAATAATCTCTATATTATTATTGATATCAGGATATTTTTTGCCTTGAAACAGACATTTTAATTGATAATAAGCACATTTAAGATTTCATTATGGAGAATTTCATTGATTCTTGTACTGATCCCGGAGCACTGTGAGCTGCGTCCTGCTGCGTCTCACTGATTTATTCTAGCTGGCTCCAGTAAGCCTTCCTTTGAAACCAAGGCCAAGTTTAAAACGCTGAGCAATAAAATACAGAAGACGATGCATCTGCAGATTTACTTAATGCTGCATTTGCCTGAAGTTCCTAACCTGGCATTTTGACTATGGAAACCTAAGAACTTAGAAGAGGAATTCAAATTGGAATTTCTACTGAGAAATTTAGGAAGGTCTTTTCAACCCCAGGTTCAACATATGATGTCATGTCAGCATGGCCGCTCACACCATGAACAGCAAATAAAATATCACTTCAGTGCTTTCAATGAGTTTATAGTAGTTTTTACTTTAGAACTATTAATATAGACACATTAGGTGGTTAAATTTATAACACTGACCATACAGTTCACTGTTCCAAGAAAGTAAATATGTCAGGGCAGTGTTAGCGCCGTGGATTAGACTTCTGATTGGATATATCTATGAGATGTTTGGTGATATCTATGAGATAAATCATTAGAGAAATATTCTGGAAACATGTCCAGGAATCTATTCCCATCCTAATAGTACATTAGAGAGAAAAAGAGAGTCTGAAGGGATGCAATCTGTACGCATGAAGAGTCACAGATTAATATATGAATTCATACAGCATGACTTTTTGATGCTGATTATTCATTTTTCAAGAACAGAAAGTTTATTGGTAAGATGAGGAACCATGTCAGTAATCCATGTCAGTAAAAGTCAACAATTCACTTATATGCTACATGACCAAAATCATTATATGTGATGGTCAGGTGTGCACAAACTTTTATCCATATAATGTAATACACCTTTTTCTCACGTACTACCAAGTTCTTGCCTGATTTGTAACTAAACTAACAGAATGACTTGTTAGCATTAGTATATCAAAGAATTCAATATGGCGTCCCACAAGGTTCTCTTCTAGGCTCCTTTACTGTGTTACCTTTATATACAGCACTATAGTTGTAGGGTTTTTTTTCCTGCTGTGTGTTTGGCCATTTCATGTGCATTACCTCAATTATAACTTAAAATATATTTCTGATCAAACGTACGCCAAACTAACGCCATGAAAATGCCAAAGACTTCAGAGTGGTTTTGGTTTACTCATTCCTACTGTTGTACAGTAACAGAGCACATGTATGTCATTGCTTTACTTCTATAAGTATTGGTACTTTGTTAAAGTATTTCCATTTTTGGAGACTTTTACTCACTATATTTCATCGTTAACTGTCTGTAGCATGTCATTTATTGTAAATTATTACTCTGACATAGATATAACTGGGATGGATAAAATATCTGGATGCTCTGTGGCTAAGACAGGGTTGGGGTAGTGCAATTCCTTTGGCTTTATCTAAGTGATATATCAGAAAGGTCTCTAGAAACTGATCTTGAATAGTGTGTTAATAAAATCTCTAGTCAGGATGTGTGTACTTTGTCCACCACTGCTCGTTCCCATACCAATACATCATTTATATTAACACATGCTACATAATAATAATAATAATAATAATAATAATAATACACCATTTTAAGACCTTAGTGTGGGAAATATTTTTGGTCACTGTTATTACTTTTGGTTAGCTATTACAACATGTTTAGCAATGATGTTGGGAATTTAAGCAGTATAAAGGATATTTTGAGTTTTGGGGATCATTTTAATTGATCTTTGAGCTGCTTTGTGCCACAACCTGGCAACCCAGCACATTTTCATGTTTTCACTTCCCTTAGACTGTTTAATTTTAGGGTGGATTTTCACTATGATGTGCACATCTCACTTCCATAAATCCACATTTACAGTTGATCTCATTTATCATTTCACATAAATATCCAGGAATTATATATATTTCAAAAATGTTTTTAATGTGTTTATCATGACATTTCCAAACTTATTATTGGCCTTTATGTTACTCACCACAAAATTCTCATAATGACTTTTAAACCGTTAAACAGTTTTAAAGAGAGATTCACAAACAAGAGCGACATCGGCCCTTGTACCTTCTGATCAACCAGGTCAGCTCTGTGTGTGTTTGTGTGTGTGAGTGTGTGTGTGTGTGGTTGTGGGTGTGATTTACTGGAAACATCTGATAAGAATCTTTCTCATGCTTTATTTGGGGATCAGACAAACTGATCTAAAGAAACATTTGGTCTCTGGAACTGCTGATCTGTTTGTTTTAGACAGAGCTTTAGCATTCACACAGAACACACATAAACAACAATCCCACATCACGTCATTAAACCCACATGTTCACATTTTTATAATTTCATCATCACACAAGATTTTTTTTCACTCTGTGAGACTGAGGTTAATTACCTCTTGTATGTAGTTTCCAAACATCGTGTTGTCCAGTAAGCCATTGACCACAAAGTTCTGATCCTGTACTGACAATATCAGAGGGCAGTGTGCAAAGTGTGTGTGTGTGTGTGTGTTTGTGTGCGTGTGTGTGATTTACTGGAACGATCAGATAAGGAACATTGTCAACTGTTTGGAGACCAGACCCAGGGATTTAAAAGAAAACACACAGTCACTGCACATCAGTATAAATAAATCGACAGACATTTGGGTGGTGCATTTGGGTGGTGACTGACAATCTATAACACCAGACCTACACTTTACGCTCCTTCTGCACTTCATCAGCTGTCACCTTGATACCCCTAAGCCCGGAGTGAATCCAGCTGCCTTGCAGCTTTCAAACAGAAACGGGAGAAATGCATGATCCTGATTGATTAATCCAATATCAGACGAATAAACAAACTAAGGCATGCATTTGGTTGCCGTATGTGACAGTTTTAATACTGATAATGATAAAGGAAGTACTGCACATAACAACGTTATAGGACACACATGTTATGGTAACCAACACGAAATAACTTTTGTCAATATCATAAAATATCTCAGCAGGATTCCCCTAGATTTCCTCCCAGTGCTGTAATGGTAAAAAAACACTGTAAATATTTTTTTTTACAAAAAGAGTGGAGAGCCCTGATGGCTGCCATTCAAACACAAAAAGACATGATTGAATGCCATGTAGGGTGCTCCTACATGCAAGAAAACAGATGACGTGTCCTCTAGAGTTTCCTTCTATGGACAATATGTAAAGCAGTGCCATATACACTGCTCTACATGTGAGGAAATGAGATTAACTGCCCTCTAGGTGCTCCTGCACTTTATATTGTACACATTGTCTCCTCAGATGTGCAGTATCACCCCAAACATCTCATGTCTTACACACGTCCCAAAAGTCTGCATCCAAATGCAATTCTTAATTTAAGTACAGATATTACGACAAATGCTTAAAATGATGGCCTTGGACTTGTATGTATGTTGAATTTGATCTTTTTGTTAGTTTTGAAGCCGTCTCGGATCTGAAATGAAATAAAAGATTTTCAATTCGAAATCGAATATGAATCGAATATGAATCGAATATGAATCGAATATGAATCGAATATGAATCGATTTCATATCAGGAAAAATGCTCATGGATCCAGAGTTTTGGGACCCTGTGCAGACTTCTGATCCACATCATGCCTGAGATCTTCTTTACACTCATATATACACACACACGCACACACACACACACACACACACACACACACATACTCACACTCACACACACATCGCAGAACGAACACACACACACACACACACTCACACACACACACACACACACACACACTCACACTCACACTCACACACACACATCACAGAACTCACACACCACAGAACACACACACACACACACACACACCCACACGCACACACACACACACATACTCACACACACACATCACAGAACTCACACACCA
Source organism: Notoglanidium maculatum (assembly GCA_030068355.1). NCBI lineage: Eukaryota > Metazoa > Chordata > Actinopteri > Siluriformes > Auchenoglanididae > Notoglanidium > Notoglanidium maculatum. Next base: position 2,712 of record JAQQZX010075771.1, on the reverse strand, counting down.
CAGAACACACACACAGTTCACAGAAGATATCTGCTATGGTCTAAAATAGAATTGGTGTTAAAAGCTAAATGTAGAGCTCCGTGAACCCCTCAGTCTGTTATATGGTCATATTTCAGATGACTCAGTGTTCAGGCTCAGTGTTCAATGTTTGGGTTCAGTGTTCAGGTTCAGTGTTCAATGTTCAGGTTCAGTGTTCAGGTTCAGTGTTCAATGTTCAGGTTCAGTGTTCAGTGTTCAGGTTCAGTGTTCAGTGTTCAGGCTCAGTGTTCAGTGTTCAGGCTCAGTGTTCCGGTTCAGTGTTCAGTGTTCAGGTTCAGTGTTCAATGTTCAGGTTCAGTGTTCAGTGTTCAGGTTCAGTGTTCAGGCTCAGTGTTCAGGTTCAGTGTTCAGTGTTCAGGTTCAGTGTTCAGGTTCAGTGTTCAGTGTTCAGGTTGAGTGTTCAATGTTCAGGTTCAGTGTTCAGTGTTCAGTGTTCAGTGTTCAGGCTCAGTGTTCCGGTTCAGTGTTCAGTGTTCAGGTTCAGTGTTCAATGTTCAGATTCAGTGTTCAGGTTCAGTGTTCAGTGTTCCGGTTCAGTGTTCAGGTTCAGTGTTCAGGTTCAGTGTTCAGTTTTCAGTGTTCAATGTTCAGGTTCAGTGTTCAGTGTTCAGGCTCAGTGTTCAGTGTTCAGTGCTCAGTGTTCCGGTTCAGTGTTCAATGTTCAGGTTCAGTGTTCAATGTTCAGGTTCAGTGTTCAGGTTCAGTGTTCAGGTTCAGTGTTCAGGTTCAGGCTCAGTGTTCAGGTTCAGTGTTCAGGCTCAGTGTTCAGGTTCAGTGTTCAGTGTTCAGGTTCAGTGTTCAGGTTCAGTGTTCAGGCTCAGTGTTCAGGTTCAGTGTTCAGGTTCAGTGTTCCGGTTCAGTGTTCAGTGTTCAGGTTCAGTGTTCAGTCTCAGTGTTCAGGTTCAGTGTTCAGGTTCAGTGTTCAGTGTTCAGGCTCAGTGTTCAGGTTCAGTGTTCCGGTTCAGTGTTCAGGTTCAGTGTTCAGGTTCAGTGTTCAATGTTCAGGTTCAGTGTTCAGGCTCAGTGTTCAATGTTCGGGTTCAGTGTTCAGGTTCAGTGTTCAATGTTCAGGTTCAGTGCTCAGGTTCAGTGTTCAATGTCCAGGTTCAGTGTTCAGTGTTCAGGTTCAGTGTTCAGGCTCAGTGTTCAGTGTTCAGGTTCAGTGTTCAGGCTCAGTGTTCAGTGTTCAGAGTTCAGGTTCAGTGTCCAGTGTTCAGGTTCAGTGTCCAGTGTTCAGGTTCAGTGTTCAATGTTCAGGTTCAGTGCTCAGTGTTCAGGCTGTGTTCAGTGTTCAGGATCAGTGTTCAGGCTCAGTGTTCATAACCATTTAATCTGCTCCACATTCCCCTGCTGAGTGAAGGTGGTAAATCACCTCAATCTGGCTGCCAAAATGTCAACATACCATCAGAACCTGCACCAGAACTAACAACCAAGAGTGAAATACCTCACAAGCTGGGTGTGTCTATCCTGTGTGTGTGTGTGTGTGTGTGTGTGTGTGTGTGTGTGTGTGTGTGTGTGTGGTGTTAGCCTTGCAGCGTGTCCCCAAGTGTGTGTTCATTGTTGTTACTTTATGTTAAATATTACAACATGTTTAGCAATGATGTTGGGAATTTAAGCAGTATAAAGGATATTTTGAGTTATGGGAATAATTTTATTTGATCTTTGAGCGGCTTTGTGTCAGACCTGGCAACCCGGCACAGCAGAGTGACCACTCATATAGAAGAAGGCTAAAAAAGTTTTACTATGAAATCTGCTGCGCTGTCATGGTGTTTAATACAGAAAACCTTGTTTACAGTAACACTAATGTACTTTCATGTTTTCACTTCCCTTAGCCTGTTTAATTTTAGGGTGGATTTTCACTATGATGTTCTCATCTCACTTCCATAAATACACATTTACAATTGATCTCATTTATCATTTAACATAAATATCCAGGTATTATATATTTCAGAAGTTTTTACAAATCTTTTAACCATGACATTTCCAAACCTATTGCTGGCTTTTAGGTAACTCCCCACAAACTTGTCTTTATTATAGTGCTTGCAAAGTAAAGCACTACACTTGGCTTATTATTATTATTATTATTATTATTATTATTATTCCAGGATCAAAAACTTAAAATTCATTTCATGTAGAAACTTTGTTTCAACTTTATTTCGTAGGTCTCGTTGCTGGTCGGCAGCTATATCTTTTTGCATCCCTCTTTTTGCATCCCTCTTTTTGCATCCCTCTTTCTGTTCAGTTTTTCCCCTCGTCTTTTAATAGGAGCACTTTTCGAGCTGCTCCCATTTTGTCAATTTTCAAAATATTACCACCAAACTTATTAGACATGTTCTTGGCGATACTAAAAAAGCACTCTACCTTTCATTACTCTATAACCCTTACTTTCTGGGGTTTTTTTATTCCTCACTTTTTTCCTATTGACTTCAATTAATTTTTCCACATAGAGTTTGAATGGGATTTGTTTTTCAAACTGCTCCTGTATAGTCTGTCTATCTATCTATCTATCTATCTATCTATCTATCTATTCTTTTTATGTTACTATCTAACTTCCCTATCTTTTCACTTTTTTACTTCTCTCTCTCTCTCTCTCTCTCTCTCTCTCTCTCTCTCTCTCTCTCTCTCTCTCTCTCTCTATTTTAAATATTTCATTTTTTTTTATTTTACAGAACT
>JAQQZX010075740.1:0-12105 GCA_030068355.1 Notoglanidium maculatum | reverse complement strand
GAGAAGTTTGTCTACCAGCTGAATGTAGTTTGGGGCTCTGTAATTGCCCAGAAAATTGTCAACAATGTCTTTGATGGTTTTCCAGGCAATTTTTTCTGGCCCAGCTAACAGATCTTCAAACCGCTTGTCATTCATAACATGTCTGATCTGGGGGCCAACAAAAATGCCCTATTTGATCTTGGCATCAGTTATTCTTGGGAACATTTGTCTTAAATAACGAAAACCTTCGCCTTCCATGTTCAGTGCTTTCAAGAATTTCTTCATGAGTCCCAGTTTTATGTGAAGAGGAGGCAAAAATATATTTTCCAGGTCGACAAATGATTCATGTGCCACATTTTTCTGTCCTGGAACTAACTTTTTATGGAGTGCCCAGTTCTGTCGAGAATAGTGAGACTCTTTGGCATGGCTGTCCCACTCACAGATGAAACAACAGTACTTTGTATAGCCGAGCTGTCGTCCTAGTAACAGAGCAATGACTTTAAGATCTCCACAGATATTCCAGTTGTACCTGGTATACTGGACATGCTTCAGCAACAGTTCCATATTCTCATACGTTTCTTTCATGTGTGCTGCATAGCCAACAGGTACTGAAGGATAAACATTGCCATTGTGTAGCAGAACAGCTTTCAGGCTTAACATTGATGAATCAATGAAGAGACGCCACTCTTCCAGGTTGTGATCACAACCCAAGGCTGACAATAATCCTTCAATGTCACAACAGAAACAGAGACTGTCGACTTGTGCAAAAAAATTTGGTTATATCATGATGTCGGCCTCGAAACAGAAATTTTCGTATCTGGTGACAGCAAATGCCATTCCTGCAGTCTTGAACCCAGCAGCTTGGCTTTTGCCTTTGACAGACCCAAATCTCTGATCAAATCGGTCAATTCGAACTGTTATCAGATGTGGATCGCCTGATGAGCATGGTTCTAAATCCGGCCCAGTCATGCCCAGGATGTCAACTTCCACAGAACAGCTTCCAAAGTGGCCTGATTCCATGCCTGGACATGCCTAGGCTGCACAAATCATTGTTGATAAATCACTTACGGGAACAAAAATGTTTGGATACAAATATAAGAAAAAATCATGACAAAACTGAAGATTTCTCTGAAATGATACATGGTGGGTAAATTTTGATGTGATATTCGTGATCAGCACCCAAAAATCTATAAGAAACACCCAAGAGTGTTCAAGAAGCAAAAACTTTGTTGTGCAGTGTTATTATTGTTACTGTTGTTTTGTCACTGTTGTATATTTAGTAATACTGAATTAAAACATGCCTATGGGCATAATGTTAATCTGAGCCCATTTAAATAGTGATACAGAAGGTTTAATGTTATGCTTCATGATTTGGCAGATACACATTTATTTACCTAGCATATAGATTATAAAGAATTACTAAACCTAAAAACTTAAAAATGAAACTTAGAAATTGCTATGAAAAAGTTTTTAAATTTAGCATGTATCCATTACTTACTTTACTTGAACAAGCATTAAAACAGGCACCAGATACTATGTTACCCTCAGCTACAGATTTTGAATAATCTGTCATACACTGAAGTGGCCTTCTTAAAATCCAGATTTGTTTTATGGGAGGAGGCCATTTTTGTCCTACTCAAATCCAATACTGCATTACTCCCTGCAAGTTCAATGTAAATGTGTTTATTTGAAGAAGAAGAAGAAGAAGAAGAAGAAGAAGAGGAAGAAGAGGAGGAGGAGGAGGAGGAGGAGGAGATTGGTGTCCCCAGCTTGTGAGCATTTTCTCAGCATGAAAACAAAGAAAGGCTGAAAGTGCAGTATAACTGCTCCCCCTGGTGTGCGTTTCACAGAAGCTCGTGAGCCCAGCTGGTTTTTAGATGGCTGGATGAAAGTGGGTTCTTTCCAGCAAATCTAATTAAATTATCACATCCATTCGAGGAAATATTTCTCACTCTTTTCTATCATTTTGAGGCTGTAGCACATCTACTACAAAAAAAAATCTGTATCTTTGCATATATATACATACAAAATTACAACTTTTTTGGATTAGCAATTTTTAGGTATTAGGTATTTTTTATAGTATATGTCTAACCTGATTTTCCCTTTAAGATCCATATATGTAGAAGCTCACAGTCTTTGTAATTTCTTGTTATAATTCCTTAGTTTGCATTCTGATTTAAAGCACACTCAGGGACTAAAGTGGACCAAAACCAAAAACTTTTAAAAATGTTTTGGATTTACTAAGGGCTCGATTGTTGCTCTTCTAAGATTTTTATTATTATTTTTTTTGACACTTCCAGTTATGTACATTTCAGTTATGCATATTTTCCCATATGCGCTCTGACCATGCCCAGCATGTTTAATTTCAGAATGAAGTTGGTCTCTTGAAAGAGGTGTGATTTATTCAAAAGAGTCATATTCTTGTGTACTTTGGCTGTTGAGAAAATGTGGAATGTGGACTTTTGCAATTTCCATGCGAATGTCATTGAAATCCATTCAAGGCATAGCCCAGACTTTGATTTTGCTCAGACTTTAAAGGTGGAGCATAACTATAGTAAGAATTACCTCATAGCAAGGCATTCGTTTCTATGTAGGTCTATGATGTTAACGAATTAAATAAAACTAAATATAGCTACCCTCAGAAGCACCCAACCAAAAAGCATGTAAGTCAAGGGTAGAATGTGCGTTAAAGGTATTTACATATGAAATGCCCAGATTTTGGGCTTGCGTCATCCAAGGTGTGTAATTCTCTTCAGAGTGCCTAAAGCCCAATTTGGACTTCTTAGTTGATCCCTACATTGTAGCCTGATGTTCACTAAAAACGTAACTACACATTGTGGTGGCACAGACCGCAGCAAGTATGATTGGTTCACTTGCTAGAATCATATTTACTCTTATGCATTTCTAGTTGCTTATTTTTCTCCAGTTTAATCCTGCATCTAATCCTGTGGATTTAAACAGTATACACTGAAGTCAGGGTTCCTGCGGATTCTTAAAAGGTCATAAAAAGTCTTAAATTAGCTTTGCTAAATTTAAGGTCATAAAACATCTTAAAAATTATTATATTTACTGACATGTACTCTTACATTCAGTCTCATCATATATAATGTTTTAATGTTGAATAAAAGTATGGCTGTTTATGGACTCATTCAACCTCATGAGCATGCATGCCTTGTTTATCATTGCACGATGTCTGGCTTGGTAAGGTCCAGCCTGAGCAACACTCATTTTTATTTTGCCTATTTAATGTAAAAGAGAAATAAATTATTTTAGAACTGATGTGTATTTTTTTCCATCTCATATGCACAATAATTTCTCTTTCACTCTCACATGCTGATGTGCGCACTTACACACGCATATATATTCATATCAATCATATTGTTCTGATTAAAAAAGTAATGTTCCAATTTAATGGGAAAAAAGGTCGTAAATGTGATGGTAAAAATGTGTAGCAAGTTTGGAAGTGCTTCGGGATGCATGTACTAGATATTGAGTTAAAAGTCTTCAGAAATGCTTTTAGTGAAAATTCACTTGGTCTATATTAATAACACATTTTATTTTCTTTACCCTAGTATTTTTTTTTTTGAACAGCATTTTGCCCATTTTATATTCTCTTTATTATTCCTACAGTGAAACACAGAAGTAGCATTGCTCTTTCTTTTATTCTGTGCATAAAAGCAGTAAATTCTGGTCTGTTTCATGCAACAGTGATACACACTTTACACACCTTAAGAGCAAGTATACAGCTCTGGAAAAAATTAAGAGACCACTGCAAAATTATCAGTTTCTCTGGCATTGCTTATAGATATATGTTTGATTAAACATTTTTGTTTTATTCCATAAAATACTGACAATAAAATGAAATACTGACATTTCCTCCAAATTTCACATAAAAATATTGTCACTTAGAGCATTTAATTGCAAAAAAGAATTACAACTAGTCAAAATAACAGAAAAATATGCAGTGTAGATCTTGAATAATGCATAGAAATCAAAATAATATTCAATTTTAAACAGCACAATACTAATGTTTGAACTTAGGAAGAATTCAGAAATCAATATTTTGTGAAATAACAACGACATTTAATTACAGCTTTCATGCATCTTGGCATGCTCTCAACTAGTCTTTCACGTTGCTCTTAGGTGACTTTATGCCACTCCTGGCACAAAAATTCAATTATCTCAGCTTTGTTTGATGGCTTGTGACCATCCAACTTCCTGTTGATCACATTCCAGAGGTTTTCAAAGTGGTTCAGGTCTGAAGAACTGGCCATGACAGGGTCTTGATCCTGTGGTCCTCCATCCACACCTTGATTGATCTGGCTGTGTGGCATGGAACATTGTCCTGATGGCAAACCCAATCCTCAGAGTTAGTGAACATTGTCAGAGTAGAAGGAAGCAAGCTTTCTTCCAGGAAAAGCATGTACATGGATAGATTCATGCACCCATCTAAAAAAAACCTTGCCCCATTCCAGTCTTGCTGAAGCACTCCCAGATCATCACTGATCCTCCACCAAAATTCACAGTGGGTGCAAAACACTATGGTCTGTAGGCATGTCCAGATCTCCATCTAATCATTAGATGACCAGGTGATGGGAAAACCTGAATATTTGACTCATCAGAGAAAATTACGTTACTCAAGTCCTATTCAGTTCTGTCCTTATGGTCTTTAGCAAACCTCACCATGGCTCATCTTTGCTTCTCATTGATGAAGGGTTTTTTCTAGCTTTGAATGACTTCAAGCCCACCTGGAGGAGCCAGTATCAAACCATCCTTGGTGTGAACTTAATCTTAGCTGCCATTTGCCATTCTTCTTTGTAGGTCACTTGATGTCATCCTACAGTTGTTGAGTGACATTCAAAGCAGTTGACCATCATCTTGGTCAGCAAAGAATTATTTTCACCTTCCACCAGTCTGTAAGTTTGTTATTCCATATTGTCTACTGTTTGACCTTGTTCTTATGAACTGCTGTCTTTGAAATTTTGAGGGTGGAAGAAGTGAGCACTTCTTTTGCCATCCAAACTGGCCCTATTGCAAGAGGATAGTGATGTTTTTTTTATAGTTTTCCTATAAATAAGATTTGGTTCAGGGGATCAAATAATTAGTACCTCAGAAGGTAAAATGAGATGCACTTGTGTTGGAATTCTACCACAGACACTGGAACGAAATGGCTGCCATAAATAGAGATGCTGATTTAAGAAAAAAATGAAGTAGTCTTTTAATTTTTTAAGATTTGGTTCAGGGGATGACATAATCAGTACCTCATAAGGTAAAATTAGATGTACTTGTGTTGAAATTCTACCACAGACACTGGAACGAAATGGCTGCCATAAATAGAAATGCTGATTTAAGAAAAAAATGAAGTGGTCTCTTAATTTTTTCCAGAACTATAAATGCTTTATCCTATGCAGCCTCCAATGCCATACCTATGGTGCAGATTCAATACATACACTACCAGTCAAACGTTTGGACACACCTTCTCTTGCATAGGTTTTTCTTTTTCTTTTTTGTTTTCTACATTGTATAACAATACTGAATACCTCAAACTATGAAGCAACACATATACTGAATTATGTAGTAAACAAAAAAAGTGTAGAAAAAAATAAAAAATAAAAATAAAATAAAAATATCTTTTATATTTTAGATTCTTCAAAGTAGCCACCATTTACCTTGATGATATTGTCAGCATTATTTTAACCAGCTTCATGACGTAGTCACCTGGAATGCTTTTCAGGGAACAGGTGTGCCTTGTTAAAAGGTTATTAGTGGAATTTCTTGTCTTCTTAATGCATTTGAGACATGCAGTAAATAGTAAATGGTAAATGATGAAAATACAGTATTTTTAACAGCCCTATTGAACAACTGTAGTAATCCATATTATGTCAACGGCCACTCAACTAAGTAAAGAGAAACAACAGTCCATCATTACTTTAAGACATTCAATTCAATTTTATTTGTATAGCGCCTTTAACAACAGACATTGTCTCAAAGCAGCTTCACAAAAGTATATAAATTCTGAATATAAACTTATACATTTATCTATATATATATCCCTAATGAGCAAGCCTGTGGCGACGGCAGCAAGGAAAAACTACCTGGGATGGCAAAAGGAAGACATGAAGTGTTTTTTAAGTAATAAAAATTAAAAAAAAACATTGAACTAGAAGGTGTGTCCAAACTTTTGACTGGTAGTGTAAGTATAAATTGGGCTTAAGTCATAGGCTTTAGTCAAGGAGTCTTTAGTTAAGGGCCCTAAGTCCCTAAAGTCTCTCTCTCTGTCTCTCTCTCTCTCTCTCTCTCACACACACACACACACACACACACACTCTCTCTCTCTCACACACACACAATAATGGCTAACGGCACACAAAAGCTCCTCAGCATCCTTAAAATGTTAAATCATCACTTTGGGGAAAGCATCGAAGAATTGTGAGAGATGGGGCATGTGTGTCTGTGCTGTAATTTTTCAAGTGTGACTAAAAGTTCTTGAACTGGTCACAAAGTCAAGTATGTTGCCATTCAAGGAATTAGAGATGTGCCAAGTGCCAGGTTTTAACTTGCAAGTCTAGAAGCCAGGTAGTAACCTGACTCCTTACCAGGTGTATGCCTTGGGGTCAAAGGGTGGAGAAAGCATGCAACTCTAGACAGCAGCTACATAAAAGCCCATACGGCTCCAATTAACCATTCAGAAACTTGCACAAATGTTGCAGCAGCAGACCTGCTCTTCATCACACCAAGGTCTGTTCCCCAGCACTTACACACATGGAGGTATAAGCAATGTGGTCTGTTGTAGTCTAATAGAGAAAATGTTAATAGCATGCTAATGTTCCTTTTCACCACACACATACTCACACACTGTTACATAAGACACTCATTTACACACCAGTCTTTGTGTATTGTGTATCACAATACAATGTTTACTCAACTTGTAATGACTGCCTAACAGAGACATGTGCCAATGCTCACTTGCCAAAAGACCCATGACCATTGGCAGCCAGGGTTTTCATTGATGACTTTTACTGCCTTCTCCCATCTATTCTCTCCTCAAGGTTTCAGCTCCAATAGAAAAGTAGATAACAATAAAAAAAGAAGTTAGACGAAGAGCAAGATCACAGAACAAACCTGTTGCCCTGATGCCCTCCTAGGCCTGAGCTGACAAAAACATCAGGATGAGATCAGCAAAATTTACTATATTTACTAAATTTAGTTTAAACAAAAATCTAACATTTTGGTTTGAATTATGTAGAGTAGACTTATGTAGTGATTATGACCCATTGGTCTATTCAATCAACTTATCAAAACTTACAAGAATGCTGGCACTGACTAAATTAACTTGATTCAAAACTATGCAGTGTTGTAGTGTAGTGGGTAAGTTTGTGGTCTTGAAACCCCAGCATGCTAGATTTTATTATGAGCTCTGGTGACTACAGGGAGTTCAAGTTTATTCTGAGGCTTTGAATATCCTTATGAGACCCCACTGTCCTCATATGAGGACGCCAGAGATAAACTCATGAACATCAGGGCTACCACCCCTGAGGACTTATTTCCAACTTTTACCGCGTCATCTGTTGATATTTTGGCTATTCTAGTCCAAGGTGTGTGCAACTTTGCATACAGAGTGAGAAGCCAAAGGCGAGGGAAGCATGCCAGAGCGCTCCGCCGGCACAGCCTCCGTACTCCGCTACCGGGAATATTCCTTTCTGATGTACTTTCACTGGGCAATAAAATAGATGAACCCCAGCTTCTGATTGTGAAAAACAAAAACTTATTTTCATTTGCCATTTTGTGCTTCACGGAAACATGTCTGTGTGGAGCGATACAGGACTCTGCGCTGCAACTGGCTGGATTCGAACTCTTCAGAATGGATTGCCACATGGAGCACTCCAGTAAGACAAAAGGTGGAGGCATCTGCTTTTTTACTAACAGTGGCTTGTGTGACTGTTATCCAACATTGCTCTCCTCATCTGGAATCTTTTTCATTAACTGTAAACCCTTTTACTCCTAAAGTGAGTTCAGTTCATTCATTCTGGTTGGTGTATAGACTCCACCGCAGGCCAACATACAGAAGGCACAGTGCACACTCACTGATCAAATACCATGTGTGGAGCGGTTAAATTCAGACTCCTTAGTTATTGTTCTTGGTGATTTTAACAAAGGAAACCTCAGTCACAAAATATAAACAATTTATTAGATGCCTGACAAGAGAAGACAGTATTCTGGATCACTGTTACACTACAGTAAGCAGTGCTTATCACACGGTCCCTCCTGCTGCATTTGGACTCTCAGATCACATCATGGTTTACTTGATCCCTGCATCCAGCATCCAACTAAAACTTTATAAAAACTTTCCTCTTATAAAGACATCAAGGCAGTGGACTAATGAAGCTGTGGAGAATCTGCAGCCATGTCTGAACTGCACTGACTGGGAGGTTTTCTGGACTGCTACCAACAGTCTGGATGAGTACACAGATGCTGTGACATCCTTTTTCAGTTTCTGTGAGGAATATCAGTTTCAGTTCTCAGCTAACGACTCTGTCTGGGAAGGGTTCAGGCAGTTAACCAACTACATGCCTAAAGCCCTCCACTCCACCAACAATTCACACCTAGCCAACAGCTTGAACACCTTCTACTGTCACTTTGACAGTCCTGTTACCCCCACTTCTCACCCCGGACTTTCAACACCTTCAGTCCCTCAGCTCCAACACATCCTCTGCCCATAATACAGCAGGGGCCTGGACTCCCTCCCCACTGTCTGTCACTACAGAAGACTCTCCTCCCACCACAATAACACCTGATGTAAATGATGTAAATAGACTCTTTAAGAGACAGAACCCCTGCAAAATAGCTGGACCAGACTCCATCTCTCCATCCACCCTGAAGCAATGTGCTGATCAGCTGTCTCCAATGCTCATTGGCATCATCAAAACCTCAATGGAGACATGCCACCTGCCAGCCTGCTTCAAGGCCTCCATCATCAGTCCTGTCCCCAAAAACCAAGGACCATAAGCCTTAATGACTTCAGACCTGTTGGTCTGACCTCTGTGGTTATGAGAACATTTGAGCGCCTTGTGCTGTACCATCTCAAATCCATCACTTTTCCCTTCCTGGACCCCATGCAGTTTGCCTACAGAGCCAACAGATTGGTCGATGATGCTGTTAATATGGTACTACACTTCATCCTCCAGCACCTGGACTCTAAAGGAACCTATGCCAGGCTACTCTCTGTGGAATTTAGCTCGTCTTTCAACACCATCGTCCCAGCTCTGCTACAGGATAAGCTCTCTCAGCTGAGTGTGCCTGTTCCCACCTGCAGGAGGATCACTGACTTCCTGTCTGACAGGAGGCAGCATGATAGGCTGGGCAGGCATATCTCAGACCTCGGCACCATTTCCCCCCAAGGCTGTGTACTTTCTCCTCTGCTTTTCTCCCTGCATACCAAAACAACTGCACCTCCAGTCAATGCTGTCAAAACAGTGGAGGTGATTGTGGACTTCAGGAGGAACCCATCCCTACCAGCCCACATCATGCTGGGTGACACTCCAGTGGACATTGTGAAGTCTTTCTGCCTCCTGGGACCTATCATCTCCCAGGACCTAAAGTGAGAGTTAAACATCAGCTCCCTCATCAAAAAAGCACAGCAGAGAATGCATCTCCTGTGGCAGCTAAAGAAACTCAACCTGCCAAAGTCAATGATTGTGCACTTCTACTCCTCTATCATTGAGTCCATCTTCACCACCTCCATCACTGTCTGGTATACTGCTCCCACTACCAAAGACAAAGGCACACTTTAGCATGTCATCCATTCTGCTGAGATGGTGATTGGCTGTAATTTGCCTTCCCTCCAGGACCTGTACACCTCCAGGACCTTGAGGCAGTAAAAGAAGATCGCTGCTGACCCCTCCCACCCTGAACATAAACTTTTTGAGTTACTCCCCTCTAGCAGGAGGCTACGGTCCATCAGAGCCAGTACCTCATGGCATAAAAATAGCTTCTTTCCAACTGTAGTAGAACTACTTAACACAGCCTAGTATGCCTCCACTCTGTCACTCCACAGTTAATGTGTTACATTAACACACACTTATTCAAGTCATTAAATAAAAATGAAATAAATAAAAAAATAAAAATAATAATTTGCACACTGGACTCCATCACACTCAGTCGAGTACTTTAGCATTTTGCAATTATCATGTTCACGCTTTTTGCACATCCCCCAATTTATGCTATTTACACTCTTTACATATTTTGCACACTCTGTAAATAGTAGGGTTTTATTGTTTAATCCATTTTCCTATTTGTGTAATTTTTAATTTTATTCTTATTTTTCTTTTATACAAAAATCTGCCCAATTATGCCAAAACAAATTCCTAATTTGTGTAAAAACATCATTCTGATTCTCATAATCCAAGCTGTACAAAACCTAACTGTGTTAATGCAAATAAATGTATCCACATGAAACTGATATAATATTTGACTTAAGTAAATTCAATTAACTTTTGTTTTTGTTTGTTTTTCAGTGTACATAAAACCAAAGGAAGTACAAAATCTACACTATAAAGGTAATTGAAATATGCAAGTCAATTCCACACAAATGAAATGTTACTTCAACATAAATTCATCTTACTCTTATCTTGTTAAATTGTTGTTTTGTTACGTGGGTGCCATTTTTCTGATGTAACGTGCAATTTTTTTGGGTATACTATTGTATATTATTTCTATATTTTAGATTGTATAGTGTACATTTGTATTTTTATTATATTTATTTTATTCCATTGTTTTAAATTTTTTGCTGCTCTTTGTTTCTGTCCACTTTCTGCCATGACAATGCAAATTTCCCACTTGTGGGACTTATAAATGTTTATCTTATCTTATCTTATCTTAATAAAACTATGTGTAACCCCACAGTCACCCTAGATGAGATTTACACTATTATTCCGAGGCAGTCACACTAACCACTGTACAAATGAGCAAATTAATTAACAATGCTGATGGATCATACTATATAACTTTTTTTGTGTAAAAATTAGTGGCCTCTGCCTTTTAGAGGTAGAACTGCATGCATTCTCCGAAAAACAGCACTTGGTGAATACTGAATGGATTAGGTTACTCATTAATTTATGAGTTTATGTACTAAATTAGTTATGAAGGGTTTTGGGAAATGAACAAGATAATGAAGAACTTAAGGTTGCAAATGTTTTGGGAAACCTATCCCAGAATATTTCTTTGTAAATATACTATTTTCATTATCAAAATTATGAGAGCATTAAAAGCATGGACAATTACATGTGTACTGACATACAGTGGATGTGTGGATTATGCATAATTTTTACTCTTAATAATGAGAAAAAAGATGGCAGCCTGATAATATAAGAAAAATGTATGGTAATGTAAAACATAAGCATCATCAGTACTACTCCTGAATAGACTGAAACACTGAATGGACTTTTTTATTTTTATGTTTTGCATTTTATTTCATTTTTGAACTGTAATAATCCTTTGTATTTCTTAGATATAATTTTTCCTGTAGTGGCACACTAGGCTACAATATTCTCTCCACTGTCATATCTCTTGTTAGTATTATTTGGAGCTGGCTATTTTCCTTTGACAGTATTAGATCAGGGTGTAATCTAGCGGCCATGTGTACCATGAGACCATAAGCATAATACAAAGACATCACTCGGGAGCCCCATCCATCCTGCTCATGTAGCCACTTGAGATCTCAATCGGCAACCTAAAGGGCCTTTCCCTTGCTTTGTACTCACCCAGAGAGGTTCTTTGAGAAGGAGAGGGGACAGGAATTATATTCGAGAAGGAAACTGAAACAGAAAAAATACAAGGGCGTCAGGGACATAGACAAAGAAAGATGGAGAGATAGCTGAGATTTGGGAATTCTGTGTGTGTGTGTGTGTGTGCGTGTGTGTGTGTGTGTGTGTGCGCGCACACACAAGTCTCTATTTCTCTGTGTGCAAGCATGTGTGTACTTGCACTGAGGGACTCAAGCTCCCTGGGGATCAGATCCTGTCATAAGGATCACAACCAACTGTCATGCACACACTAGAAGCTGGAGAACCACCATCCTGGGGTGAACAAGATGAACAAAAAGGAAATGACATTAAGGGTGCACTTAGA
>JAQQZX010075690.1:0-12108 GCA_030068355.1 Notoglanidium maculatum | reverse complement strand
AACAACCGCTCAACTAAGTAAAGAGAAACAGCAGTCCATCATTATCCAGTCTCTTTTAAAGTCATAAAAATAAAGAACAAAACTGAATTAGAAGGTGTGTTCAAACTTTTGACTGGTAGTGTATGTACTCATACGTATGTTTTCATGAGTGTATAATTACGTGTAACTATGAATCATTGTGTTTTCGTAAGCTTAGAATGAGTCCTTTATATCTACATATGGAGCGGCCATATGACGGCACTACAGTTGCACAAAACGGACAAAGCTCTAGAGAGCACCTTCTGCGTTGTATGTTTTCACAAGTGGCAGAGTGAATCCAGAAGGAATTTAATATGCCACTGATTGTGGTGAAAATGCAAATTAGTTATGTACATAAAAGGATATGCAGATTAGTCTATGGCGTCATCTAGCGACTTTTGACCATGCTTTAGCTACATTTCTAATGGCAACAATGTTCACACTTTTCTTTTGCTTTGCACCTTGGCGACGGTCCCTAACGCCTAAGTGACGCAGATATTATTTATGACGCAGAAAAACGCTTTATTAACTCTTTTTGAGGTTTTTGATGGCTTTTAACAGGTTTAGTTGGTTATCCGTTTGATGGCATATTTAGCTCATGTACTCTTACAGTAGTTTGGCGTGTACGTGCGCTTTTGACCAAAAATATCCAAATGATTGAATATGAAACTAACGTTACACCATTAAAAACAGGCTCGACGCCACAAGCCTATACTTAGCCCCCACAACATACTCTAAAACTGATATTAGCAGACAGTAATGTGTAAAAAGCTACGGTAAAACTAGGCTGCCGGAAAGTTTTTACGTTAGTCGCGCGTGAAGTTGTAAAAAATAAATAAGTAAATAAATAAATAAATGAAGTTGAAACGTTCAGTCGTAAATTGCACGTCATCTAGAATTCTCACCGTAGAGCAGCGTGCAGGAGCGCGTGCAGCAGCGCGCGAGAGCTCAAGCTGTTGCAAATCAACACCTTATCGTCTGATGTAAACACGGATCTAAACCGAATCTGAAACGATTCAGGAAAAACGTCAGATGTGGGCAGTGACGGAAACAGGAATTACTTTCCCTGGGATGAGCACGCATTCAAAATAAAACCACGATTGTTTTCGTGATCCTTTTAAACAGTACAATGTACCGTCGAACCACCTTTCTGTGTTAATAACATTGCCATAAAAACCTCTGTAACCTTTAGTCTTACTTACTTAGTCTTCACCAGCTCTCATATCACTATACTTGTTACCAACTCATTTCAGGGGAAATAGCGTGCACACTCAAAAAGTCACTGGATGAGGTCATAGACTCATTTGCATATTAATGTATACGTCATGATCAGTGGTATACGTTTAAACGTAGTGTCCATGAAGAAGGAATAGTTTCACTTAGAGAACAGATAGAGTTTTTTCTTAAGAGATTAGAAATTAATAGATTACATTCTTATAGAAAGAAGTCATCTCTGATCACATCATGCACAAACTAAATGTTTATACATTTACAAAATGCTAAACTTTCTATCCAGAACACAGACAGAAAGAAGCAGTGACTAAGCAGTAGCGGAAAAAAAGGTTACTTAATTTTATTCAACAGTTAGTTCCTGTCCACTAATTTGATTGGTCAAGCAGCATTCCAAGAATGCCTAAATTTCCTATAAGGGCACTGGGAAGTTTTACTGTGTATCACTCCAATCATCTGTTTTCGCTATGTAAAATTCCACCTCCTAGTTCAAAACTGTTACTACAGCAGTGTTAACATCAGCAGACATGGCAAACAAAATTATCTTTCATTAATATAACTTTGACTTGGAAATATGAAAGCTCACCAGTCAAAGATGAAAATAAGAAGGGATTTACACATTTATATTTATGCTGATATGGAACAAAACTATTTTTATTTCCATCTATATAAATCCTAAATATTGTAATTGCTAAGCTGATAAATGAGCATACGCAGCCAAAAGTTTACATAAGCATGCTACTTAACTAAATATTGCTACTCAAATTGAAATAAAGGCAGGGCGAATAAGGATCCAAGAGCCTGAATACAGAATAACCATAATAAATGTCAAAATCTGACATATATAATATTTTATTTGCTACAGAACTAAAGTTACAGTCTGAACTAAATCAGTAACATGATACAATAATATTTGGAAGAAATTGCAAAATAGAAGAAATTCACAAAAAAATAGATTCACAATAAAAAGGGCAAATGTTTACTTGTGTACATTAATGGAAATCTGAATTGAGTTTCAGACGCGTACATCAGTCCATTGGAAGTGCAGTAGACGTAGTCGTCATAGATCTGATGCAGGTGAGGGGTGCAGTAAACCCAACACAAGGGACAAACACACGGAGATGACCGAGAAGGGTGTCTACTATAAATGCCATGTGGGTGCAAGTTGAAAACTCCATCAGGAGTGTGCGTGTGTCTTAACCTTAGTGCTCCCTCATGTGGTAAACACAAGCTAGAGAACGTAACAAACAAACAAATTCCCAATTAAAGACAAAAATATGACCTAAAATGCACTTTCACTAATATAGGAGTTAAAAAATATACTTTTATTCTTATAGGATTTGTGTAATCATTAGGGGATTCATTTTTCTCTTCAGTTTTCAAGTCCTCAAGTAAAAAGGCTGGCTCAGTGGCTGGCTGAGATACACGGGAAGTCAAATATTCAATCCTCTGAGCAATGAACTTAAATATTAACTTATCATCCATATTTATTTTTGTAAATCCTTCATACTCTCCTTTCCAGTCGAATCAAAAAGTTTGGATATCCTTTGGTTTTTACGTGGGGGGGAGGAAACAAAATCATGCAGAACGATGACACGTTAATGGAAAAAGAAGTGCCGCATTGACTGACTTTTTTTTTTTTTTGTCTGTTTTGTTCCCTTAGACAGAAGCATCACTGCAAATCAATGTTATTCCGCCTGAAGCTATAATATTAATCAGGGTTATAACATTCATATGAGAGTGTTTTAAAAACAGTACTGAAACAAGGCATCAGTTGTACAAAGAATTACTCATAATGGCTAAATTGAGGTTTAGTAGTGAAGGTTTTGTATAGGAAGGACAGATCTGAATTCTTTTATACAAAACTTACCTTTTTACTGCTTTAATAATAAAAAGTGAGATAACAAAAAGCTTTAACAGTTAGAAGACAGTGACTCAGTGTAACCCTGAACCTCAATATAAAAATCCAGCACTATAAAACCTCACAATCAGGATTAAGCTCAGTTGTGCATGTGTTTATATAGAGTGTATATACACGTACACAGAAGAGCTTCAAACCTCACTAGTGGCTGTTCAGTGCCGTTTTGTGTATTGGAACCATTCATTTGGAATAACTATTGTGTGTTATTAAAATGTACGCATGTTAAGGGAGATCTAGTGAGTAAGTGTGTATGTGGTTTCGTGGTCACATCTTGCTGCGTCGCTTGGACCTGGTTCGCTGCTTGGTCTGGAACATTTTGATTTTCCCCCTCAACACCCTCTTGTCACTCACTGGTGGATCCAGTACTCGCTCCTCCTCCTCTGAACTGTGCTCTGCCTCCTCCTCTGTCGTCATCTTTTCCTCCTCTGTGCTCATTCCCCTGTCTTCTACCACTTTCGCCTCTCCCTGTTCTTCCTCGTCGTCCTCCAGTGTCATCTTGCTGAGTCTCTTGGAGGTGCGTTTGGATGATGGAGGCACCGCTTTAGTTCTGGCTCCCCGAAGAACTCTTGAAGAATCAGAGGCTTCATGTACCTCCTTTTCCTCCCCCTCTTCATCCATCTCATCCTCCTTTTGAGCTGCTTCCTCTTCCTCTACCATCAGTGCGTTTTCTTTCTCTTCAGCAGGCTGTCTATCCTCTTCCTTAGATGACTGGTCAGATACGTCAGGCACTTCAATATCATTCACTCCATCCATAGCCTCGTCCTGGCCTTGTTCTTCCTCAGCATCAGTGGCAAGTGAAGACGTTTCGTCGGCGGGAGAATCTACTTCCTGTTTCTCAGCTTCAGGAGCTATTTCATCATCCTCAGTTTCAGGAGCTACTTCCTGTTCCTCATCATCAGAAGAAACAGCAGCCTCTTGATTTTTCTCTATTTCAGGAGGTACTTCCTGTTCCTCCTGAGTTGGAGGGATCATTTCCTGTTCTGCCTCAGCTGCAGGATCTACTACATTTTTTTCAATTTCAGGAGCTACTTCCTGTTCCTCCTCAACTGAAGGAGCACCTTCCTGTTTCTCCACAGGTACAGCAGCTTCATCTTGTTTCTCCTTAGCTGCAGGAGCGGTTACAGAAGTTCCTTCCTGTTCTTCTTCAGCTGCAGGAACTCCTTCCTGTTCCATGAAAGATTCAGGAGCTACTACTTCCTCATTTGCAGAAGCTATTTCTTGTTTCTCCTCTTGAACAGGAGCTACTTCCTGTTTCTCCGTGGCTGCGGCCAATACTTCTGGTTTCTTCTCAGCTGCAGGAGCTACTTCTTGTTCTTCATGAGCTGCAGAAGCTACTTGTTCCTCATGAGCTGCGGGAGTTACTTCCTGTTTCTTGGCTGCAGGAGCTACTTGTACGTCTACTTCTTTCTGTTCATTTTCAGCAAGCCTTTCCTCCTCAGCAGCAGGAGCACCTTCCTCTTTATGTTGCAGATGAGCTATAGGATCTACTTCCATTTCTTGGTTATCCTCAGCTACAGGAGCTGCTTCCTGTTGCTCTGAAGCTGGCTCCACTGGATCGTCCACTGTCTGAGAATCATCCAAGAGAGGATGTGTGTTAGAGTAGTGTCAACTACAAATTTTATTCCAACAATTAGCAGAAATTAACACAATCTTATCAACTATATTTTTGTTCAATGATTCAGTTTTGCTCTCTTTTTGTTTCTCTTAAAGTCCATTAAGGTTTACATGATAATGCACAGAACATTCAACTCCTGTTGTAAGTCAATAGCAACCTTTTGTACAGGAGCTTTGCTTTCCTCTGGCTCTTCCTCAACCTCCATCTCCTCGCCGCCAGTGCCGTTCTGGATGGCGGATTCATCCACCTCTTCTGCTCTTCCCTTCACCACCTCCATATCTTCAGCCGGCTTGCCATTCACTTCCACAGCCTTCTGTACAGAGAGGGCACGAGTATAAAAAAAATTCCTTGTTAGTTATTAATGTACAGGTTCTGCTTCTTTTGCAACAGTTGAATGATGTCCAAAATCACATAAGAATAATAATCATTATCTGAAAAGCCTGACATGACCATTTTTTTTTACATTTTGGTTAAGTGTTAGGGGAGAGGAGATGGAGAAAAGCTCCACCTAAAGGAGTGATGATAATTGGAGTGGAACCTGATGTGGTCTTCTGTTGCTGTAGCCCATCTGCCTCTATATTTCATGCGTTGTGCTTTCTGACATGTCTTTCTGCTCACCACAGTTATAAAGAGTGGCTATTTGATTATTTGTTTGAGTATCTCAGTACCTTCAAATCTCCTAGGATTTTCACACACAACAGTCTCAAGACTTCACACAGAATAATGTGAAAAACAACAGCAAAAATCCATCCAGTGAGCAGGAGCTCTGTTGGTGGAAATGCCTTGTTGATGAAGGAGGTCAGAGGAGAATAGTTTGGACCAGAATGGTTTATGAACATTATGGTAACTCAAATAACCACTCTTTACAACCGGGATGAACAGAAAAGCATCTCAGAAGCACAACACATGAAACATGAGGCTGATGGGCTACAACAACAAAATATTTCATCAGCCAAGAATAAGAATATGAGGCTACAGTGGGCACAATGCTCACCAAACTGGACAGCTGAAGATTAGAAAAAGACCAAGTGACACTTTTGCAGTTTTCAACTGACCTGTTGGCTATTAAGAAAAAAAGCCTACTGTGTGTGATTCTCACTGGTATTGGTGTCTCAGTAGGAGCCTCAGGCACCGATTCAACTACCACATTATCAGCAGGGACGACTTCCTTCTTCTCCTTGTCTGCCATCTCCATCCTGTGATCACACATTCACACCATTCAGATCCACAAATCTCAACACTGATCTCTGTCAGACTTATCGACACTTTCCCTCACTCAAGGATATTTTTTTATAGTTTGCCTTTTTTGCAGATCTCTATGATCCATGGACAAAATTTTTGCCTCTCTAATCATCCTCCTCTTACTGTATATGCTGACAAAAATATGCTTGCTAAATGGGAGCATGCTTATAAGATTTTCTAATAGTGATAATATTTGTAACATTGTGGTGTAATTACTTTTTTTTTTAATGTTAGGTTTTCCCATCATATTTTCAGTGCGAGATGAAGCTAATTAACCACAAAGACAGTCCCATCTTTACTAAGGGTGCCAATAAGAGGAGAGTTAATGACCTGTTGATTTTCTCCGGCTGGCTGTCCACCCCCTCTTCATCGTCTTCATCTCGAACTCGCTTTCTCCGCCTGTGCTCACTGCTCCGGGTGCGCGTGGAGATAGGGGTGTCTACCTCTGCACACAGAAAGAAAAAGCAAGAGAGTCCGTTTAAAGATTCCTACAAACATGTACAGGTCGGTGCAAAAGTATGCACAGTCAGTGAACATTTCCACATTACACTAGTGTTACAACCTGAAATTGAAATGCACTCAAAGTCAGTGGCCTGGTAGTCAAAGACAGACCCATGGGATGAATACTAGGGGTGTGACCATACATACTATTCAACTCATTTCACAATATTGGCTTCACAATTCTCAGCATATTTTGAACAAAATTTTAATTAAAAAAAAAAGCCTGAAAAGACTCCTTGAAAAAAAAAAAAGTCTGAAAAGGCACAGGGCTGAGGTCATTTGAAAGCTACTGAGGAACTCTTTTTAACAGTTATACCATGACTGTGTAACATATAACCTATATGCGTGTCGGCGGTTGTGACCCGGAGCTATCTATATATTTTAACGTCATAGGTTGGTCAGGTTAGAACGTCTGGTGTTCAATCAGTGCAATCAAATGCATAATTTAATGAATGCTCACATACACAATATAAATCGATCATTTCTACAATCCACCTCACAATGTATTGTGACATTCCATTTGAATAGTTTTTCAAGCACAATTCAATATTACTTGTGTTGATTTGTGATATAAAATCCCAATAAATTCCCAATATATTTTCCCAAATTCCCATCTGTAAAACTGCAAAATGTTCAAGGGGGAAATACTACAAACCACTGTACTCTCTGGACATCTACATACCTTCAGTTACTTTATGATGCTTGTTGACCACAATAACCTCCTCCTGTGGGAAAACAAGCGGACAAGGCGAGTTAAAATGCTAAATAAATACGCATGCTTAGTCATAAAGACAATTGCGTACCTCCGGAGGTCATATTTTTCATCTTTAAATTCCATTGCTTATTAACAGTTAGGGAAGTTTCAAATGGTTTTCTGTAGATACACATTAATCCTTGTATTCATGTGGTATCCTTTTACTTAATATTAATACTGCAAATCAGGGGGTCTCAAATTATTTGCAGCTAGAGATGGCTTGAATTGTAATAAAAATTTACATGGGCCACATTAACGTAACTTCAGTTCATGAACAATATCCAGCTACTGAAATATTACGCTCATTATTCAAATGTGTACAATAAAACTTTATTGATTTGAGCCATAGACTTTCTTTTTTTTTTTTTTTTTTTTTTTTTTTACTGTTGAACTCTGTTGTCAGAGAACATACTAGACCCAAGCTGACAATATTTTTTGGATAACTTGTTTTGAATAATAACTATAATGATGTGATAAAACATACTGCTTTAGATGACAGATAACCACAGAGATCTGAATGCTTCTCAGAGCATTAGCATTACAGTCACTGATCTAAAAATGACAGAATGAACCTTTAAAATAAAAAAAAAGAAACATACGGTGATGTTAAGACAGGTCTCCTCAGATTCCTCCACCTCGTCCTCCACAATATCTCCATTTTGCCCATTATCCTCACCATGGCCACCTTTATGAGTATCTACTTCATTACAAAGCATACAAGTAACCATTAACCTTTTAACAAGTAACATATGGATGTAATCAAATTATAAAGCAATTACGGTTGTGTCAACCAATTAGTCATATTTATGCTACACAGTACAGATGTGGAGGGTAAAAGTTAGATTTGAGCCTGACAGAATCTGGTGTCAGATTGCCTTAAAACGGCTCATCAGTCCAATCACACATGCATCGAGCTACATATTCCTGTCTACATGGAGGAGTGGCAAGAATCCACACCATTACATTTAAAGCTAATATTCTCACACAATGCTAAACGTCCAGCAGTTTACAGTACAGTACAGTGTTTTGCCAGCTTTCAAGTAGTCAGCTAATTAACAAGACATTATTTTGTTGAATCAGGTGTTTAAGAACAGTCAAGAAGCATGAAGAATGTCCAGTGCCAGAAACAAAAACTGCCTCACTGAGGTACTCACAGCTTTACCAAATCATCATACTAATAAATTTGTTGGCGATAGCTATGAATAATCATAATTTCCAGTTGAGACAAGTTTGGAAGTTTAAAACGACAGGTCTCTTAGATTATTAGCTAAATCAAATAATTTCAAGACTTAACCAAATTGCTAACAAGTTGGTGGTTGCTATTTGGTAACTAATCTAACTTAGCATCTTAGATAAATACTGAAATTAAATCCACGTCCAAAAAAAAAAAAAAAACAGAGTTACATGCGGTTCCCTCTCCGGCCTTCGTGTGGCGCTGTGCTCGCAGCTTTGTCATATTTTCCCCCCCAAATGTTGGTCTTTAATTGTTATCAACAAGAGAACCGTTAGCCTTTGGTGTATGAAGCTGTTTAGGCCAACAGTTGCAGTTTCCCCACAAATTGCCATGTCTTGGTGCAAATAACTGATCTGACTGTGAAACTAAGAAGCTGAACAGATGGATTTGATCAAAGAATTTACCATTCAGTGGTCTAGAGCTGAGTTTATAAGCCACTCTGGTCCTCTGGTAGGGGCCACCGATGCCCTCCACCTCCCAGAGCAGGTCTACATCAGCCGGGTAACGCTCCAGATAATGCCTACACACTGCAGAGAGGATGACAAATCCGATGGGCTAC
This sequence comes from Notoglanidium maculatum, assembly GCA_030068355.1. Lineage (NCBI taxonomy): Eukaryota > Metazoa > Chordata > Actinopteri > Siluriformes > Auchenoglanididae > Notoglanidium > Notoglanidium maculatum. Next base: position 3,034 of record JAQQZX010075690.1, on the reverse strand, counting down.
AGATTCGAAAATAAAGGACATTTTTCTCTTCTCGTGGATGTTCACTATGTTCAGATATATATATATATATATATATATATATATATATATATATATATATAAAAAGGACTTTACTCTGTCGATTTTTAAGGCAAGACACTAAGTAGGAATACCAATTTCGGTCAAGAATTTTTCAGATTTCTGGATAAAATGCACCTTCTTAAACTGTAGCACTAAAAATATCAAAAAACTTTACTTCATTGCAGTATTTAGCAATAAGTTAGCAAAATTAAAGAAGTCTTTAAACTCTGCCCAACTGGCACAATCATGTATTGACATACTGTTTATTCCTGAAAACACTGTAGCCTAATATATGGCAATTTATGTGTTATTATTATTTACACTAAGATCTAAGATTCAACCTTATACACTCCACGAACGAGAGTGGAAACGCATCATATTTTTAAAACCAATTTTCCAAACCTTGGGTTTTTTTTTCCTACACTCAGAACCAAAAATTTGAAGGCTATGACAGAGGAATTTCCCTAAATGCTCAGTATTGTTGGATTCGCATTTATATCGAAAATGGCATAAAAGTGCATAAATCAACTTTTAGAAAACATTCTTTTTGAAAATCGAGGGCCTCCGCAACAAAATAAATATTTTGTTCTAAAAACATTAAAAGACTAGATTTGTTCATGTTAAGTATGCAAATGTTTGCAGTGTTTCATATTTAAAGGTCCAATCAGCAATCAACTGGCCAAGGTTGTTTTTTTTGGATAGCCATTGTATTTTTAAATTTTTTTTTTAAATACCCATTGACTACTGGTGTCTTAAATAGCTGAAAAGGTTTTCGCTTGCAAATGAAATCTAGAGGAGTACTCATTTATTTTTTGCTCCATAAATGTAGTAAACTAACGATACGTAACCACATAGAAGCTGTATGTAAGGATTGCAACATAAAGATTAATATTCATTCACAAACTTACCATTCTGAAGCTCAGATAATCTCAAATATTTCAATAATTTCCTCCAGCAGGTCTCGTTTGACAAAAATGCCCAACGTTTTTGCAGACATGGCAGCCTGGGCGTCTTCCACTTTAACCAAAGCTTGAATTTCATAAGATGTACCAACCAGCTAACTACAAGAGTTCTAACAGACAAAATAAACAGCTACTTTATCATAGACTATTTACTGTGTGTACTGATGTTTTTGAGGTGTTCCCAGGTTTCTAGAGAGATCATGGATGAGAGAATAAAGCTGCTTTCACTGTCCAGGTCTATAGACAAATAGAAAGTCTATTCATTTTACACCACTATATTACAGCTCTGTCATTTTTAGACCTACTGGTGTTAAAATATTCTGGCTTGGACCACATAACTTTCCCACTTGGTCTGCTTGGCTGTGAAATAGAAAACCTAAAATCTTTAAAAAACCAAGCATGAGTATAATACCAAAAACACAACTGTTCAAATAACTTAAAAAATCTTACCATTAATCATAGCTGGAGACAAAGGGTACTTCAGGCCAAGTTCATCCTCATTAAAAGAATCCACCAAATCCTCCAGCATCTGCAGCCCATAGCCTTTTCCCCGGTGAGCTTTCCTCACAAACACGGAGTCCATGACAGGCAGGAAGTAGCACTGCCTCAAAGAGTTATTACAAACGCTACCTGCAGGAGGCACGGTACAGAAACAGAATAAATAAATGAATGAAGCGTGTAAATAAAAGGTCCTATTTCAGTGGCTAAATATAAGATTTATTTTTTCCTGAAACATATTTTTGTGATATCACAGAAATTGCGATTCAGCAGACTAGACGACATTTTTCCCAATCTTAAGCTGTGATCCTGCGCACGTTGCAGCGTCAGGTTCCTGTTCTTGGCAGACACGAGCGGAAGCATTCTGCCATCGTAGCTCATTCACCTCAAGGTTCGACATGCTGCTTTTCTGCTGACCACTGTTGTAAAGAGCGATTGATTGAGTTACTACGTCCTTTCTGTCAGCTCGAACCAGCCTGGATATTCCCCTCATATCGCCAAGGCATTTCCACACACAGAAATGTGTCCTGTGCTTACGTTATACAACGCTGTAGATCAGCGTAATCCATACAAAGTTAGCATATCTCCACAAGAAGAGCTTCACAATACACCACAGTGTAAATTACTGAATAATCAGCTGCAGGTTTTAAGAGGGCAAACGGACCTTTTGGTTTGACTGAGTAGAAGCCCACAGCTTGGCCATTCTTCCAGAGGATTTTGGCGTAGTCGTTTTCACTGTGGCACAGGAAGGGCATCTCTCCACTGTCCATCTCCTTAGTGCGGTAAACAATGCGGTTCAACACGTACAGGACGATTCTCTCACCCACGGACCTCACCTAGGAGGCAACCAACAAACAAAGAATAAATAGTCGCTTCTAAAACTTGTAAGCAAGTTCCACTGCCTTATTCAGCATTTTTTAATCTTTGGAATAACCATCAAATTCATGTCTGCTTGAAATGTATGTAAATTTGAGAGTAACATTTTAACAGCCTGAAAACTGCTTGATCTTTGGAATGGGAATTTCAACATGCACCTGTGGGTGTGATGACTAGGTGTCCGCATACTTTTGGCCACACAATGTGCATGACCGTTACCTGACAAGGTTGCTGCTAACAAAACACAAACATGGAGGTGTTCATGGTTTCCCCCCCGCTTTGTAGCTCGAGTCTTTACACTTTTAACGTTCGAGTCATTTTTAGATTGTTGATTCTGCGATCCATGTTGCTTTCAAATTGTAGTCAAAATTTACACAAAAGCAGGTGAAGAAAAACTCCCTATAAGTTTATATATACACTACCAGTTAAAAGTTTGGACACTAATTCAATGTCTTTATTTTTATTACTTAAAAGACACTTCATGTCTTAAAGTAATGATGGACTGCTGTTTCTCTTTACTTAGTTGAGTGGTTGTTGACATAATATGGATTACTACAGTTGTTCAATTCAATTCAATTCAATTTTATTTGTATAGAGCTTTTAACAACAGACATTGTCTCAAAGCAGCTTCACAAAAG
>JAQQZX010075570.1:0-12112 GCA_030068355.1 Notoglanidium maculatum | reverse complement strand
CTCCTGTATCTGAATTCTTCTCTGGACCAATTAAACATTTATCATTGACGTTTGACTCCTGGTAATTTGTGCGTTGCGTAAGTTTGGCTTCAATTTGCCACAACACCACCTCGTAAGGCATTATCACTCACCCACAGCAAGCTGTATGATAACCAAGAGACTACCCTCCGGGATTGGATGCCACAGAGCATGTCCCCAGAATCTGGTGGCTAAGATGCCTGGAGAAATCATGACTGGGAGTACAGAAATGAGGAAATCCGCCTCCCAAGATGAATCCTACAGCACAGAGGAGTCTCCACAAGGTTACTTCATTAGGTGGATTGAAACATCATTACTTTCACCCCTAGCACTTCAGGCAGCCATGATATCCATGCTTACGTACAAGACATTGACATCCACCTCTAAAGGTTTGACAACATAACCACTCAGGATAATATTTACCTGATCAGGATTATGTCAAGCAAGGTCTGACCATTGCCCTGGATATTAAGCAAGGCCAACAATAAACTCTGCAGTTTATTAATGCTGCAAACAGCATCCACCCAATGGACCAAAGGACTTTGAGGAAAAGAAACCTTTATAAGTTGAGGTGCATCATGGGGAGGGTACTCCCTGTCAAAGCCCCCCTGAAAACAGACTGAAAATAACACATCTGACACAACAAGTGAAGCTGCTAACCAACCAACACCCATCAGCCGATAGCTCTAGCCATCCAACCTCTACTAAGAGCACCTGACATCTCCCCAGTAAAAAGAGACCTTGGTCACAATAGGCCTGGAGCAAACAGATCCTGACCAGAGCTTCAGTAAGAAGTCAGCCAATGAATCCCAAATTCCAAGCCCATACATGCACCACTCTAGGGAAAGAAAAAGCACCACAGACAATAAGCTCAAACCGAAACTTATGAACAGGGATGTGGAAGTGCTGTGTTACCATGTTGCATGTCTGTTTGATTCTCACGATCTGTTACAGCACCTGAATGAAGACATCGACATCATCAGTCAAAGTGGGGGATGTAGAATCAAAACTAGTCTTGTGATATATATCAACAGTTTTACAACAATATAACAACTATTTATCAACAGACAATCTGAATCCTTCATAGTCCTGTGTCCACAGACAAGCTCAGACCAAGGGATTCTCACCACCAGGAAAAGGGATTCTCTCAGGATGTGAAACCTAGAGTCCACATTGCCTTGTCAAAGCACGACACTTTTACAGGCATTTACAAGACTGGTTTATTCCACCATTAGCTATGAGTTTTCCCACAAGACTGAATCCGTTTCACACACAAAGCATCTGTGAAAAGTGTAAAGACAAAGAAGGAATTTTTGTGGACTCTGCCTAACCGAGGATCTTATTTATTTGCCATATAATCACCAAGAACCTGAATGATCCAACATTCACAAATGAACAAACTGACCCAATTCTACTACCCCTGAGAAGTGAAAACTTTCCTCACACACACATGCACATACTGACAGGCAGCATTAGTGATATATAATTTTTTGTGTTTCAAAACCATTCTCTCCATTTCTTAGGAGAAAACTTTCCTATTATGTGGACTACTTGTTTTGTTCATCAGTGGATGCTGTGTAAAATCTAAATAATAACAGAATGTAACAACTTGCAAACCATGCAAACTCACGTATTCTTTGTTCTATTATCTAATTAAATATCAAATGTTGAAACTGAGAAATTGTATTGTTTTATGAAAAATATATGCTCATTTTGAATTTGATGCCAACAAAACATTTAGGACAAGTTTGCAAAGGAGCAACAAAATACTGGAAAGGTAACGTGTAACATGATTAGGTATAAATACAGAATCTGTAAGCATTAAAAATGTGGAGTTCACCACTCTGTGAAAGAAAGTGTGGGCAGTTTGTGCAACAAACTAAGAATATATAAGAATATAAGAATATAAGAATATAAGAATAATGCTCCTCAATGTAAAATTGCAAAGAATTGGGGAATTCATCATGTATGGTACTTAATATCATTAAAAGATTTGGAGAATCCTGAAAAATCTCTGTATGCTACAGACAAGGCTGAAAACCAATACTGGATGGCTATGATCTTTGGGCCCTCAGGTGGCAGTGCATTAAAATCAGACATGATTCTGTAGTGAAAATCACTGCATGGGTTCAGGAACACTTCCAAAAACCACTGCCTGTGAACACAGTTCATCACTGCATCCACAAATGCAGGTTAAAAGTCTACCTTGCAAAAAAGAAACCATACATAAATGTGATCCAGAAATGACTCTGCCTTCTCTGGGCCTGAGCTCATTTAAGATTAACTGAGGAAAAGTGGAAAACTGTCCTGTGGTCTTATGAGGCAAAATTTAAAATGATTTTTGGAAATCATGGATGCCACATCCTTTGATTAAAGAGAAGAGTGAAAATCCAGCTTGTTATGAGTGCACAGTTCAAAATCCAGCATCCTCAATGGTATGGGGGTGTAATAATGTACATGGCATGGTTAGCTTGTACATCTGGGTAGGCACTGTTAATGCTGAATGACATATAAAGGTTTTGGAACAACACATGGTGCCACCCAGACAAAGTCATTTCATGGAAAGCCCTGTTTGTTTCAGCAAGACAATGCCAAACCATGTTCTGCATGTATTACAACAGCAGGGTTTTGGTGCTAAAATGGCCTGCCTGCATTCCAGACCTGTCACCCACTGAAAACATTTGGCACATCATTGAAACAAAAAATACAAGAAAAGGAACAAAACAAACCCTGAACCACTGAGGAGCTGAAATCCTAAATAAGGCAAGAATGGGACAAAATTTTACTTTCAAAACTCCAGCAACTGGTCTCTTCAGTTCCCACATTCAAAGAGTGTTGTTAAAAGAAGAGGTGATGCAACACAGTGGTAAACTTGCTAAACCAAAAAGAAATTCAAAAAGAGCATATATTTTTCATAAAACAATATATATATAATTTCTCAGTTTCTACATTGAATATGTTGTCTTTGTTCTATTTTCAATTAAATATGGGCTTACATGATTTGCAACATGATCAGAATCACTCAGCAAACAGTTATGCCAGAGGCAGGATCAAACATTCAAAACACAGATCAAAATCCAGAAAGCATGAGAACAGGGAATAACAGGCTTGGTGTGCAGGGTTGGGACACTTTAAAAATGTATTCTGATGCAGTTATAATTACATGTTAAAAATATAGTCAGTTACCTAATCTAAAAACAGCCTAGATACTTCCAGACGTATTTTATCCCGTTAATTTCTGCATACCCATTTACAAAGTATCTGCCCAGCTGTTTTTTCGCCCAGTCAAGCACATATTGAATAAAAATGTTCTCTGTAAATATGATTCACTCCAACCATTGAATGAATCATTGAATGAATGAACCATTGAATAGGATTTAAATTGACAGCTATAGTCATCAGGTGACGGAATGGCGAGGCTATTGGGAGATAAGAAATTTGTGATAAAAACTCACATAGCACACATAGCACACCAACGCTATGATCCCTATACTGAATGGATCGACCCCCGTTTTCAGGATATACTCATCCCTAAATATGGTGCATGCTGTAGCAAGGATGTCAGTGTCATTTTCATAGTAAAGTTTAACTTCCTTCTGGAAGTTGAATGTACCATGATGAATATATCTGTACCAAGTTTCAAATTCCTGATTCGGTTTCTTACTCATCTGGTTTATGCCATAAAATTCTACAGTGGGAATGGGCCTATGTAATTCAAATTAGCCTTTGAACTAAAGTGGTGGGGGAAAAAACATTAACTGTGTTCTCAAAGAATAGTGCCTTAGGCATGGATGCTAAGGGCATAGAGAGGAAACACAGTGAGTCTATGTTATGTCTATGAATTTGCTCTCTTGCGCGATTATTGAAGGTTTTAAACCCAGCTCAATCAGCTGATGTTGAGAACGATATAACCATCAAATGCTTTAGAAATGTGTGCTATGAACATCACTTTTCTGTATTTGGGTCTCTAAGTGCATAAGATGATATCTGTTCCATCAGTACCATGTCATGCCTCGAAGCAATTCTGTGCTCACAAAAAAAGGGAAAGTGCTTGCGTGAATCATTTACAAAGGTTTCAAAGTCATAGAAGATTAATTTCTGATTTAAGGTCATGAGGTATGTTGTGCTCTAAAACACCCCCGTGCCATGGAACGTAATCGCTCTTTTTAAAGGCAAAGTTGCTCCTCCTGCGCAGTATAAGCGATCACTCACCGTAACTTCATTTTTTTCCCTTAAGCCCACAAAAAAAACTCACATTACTCATTTATTATGGTATTTTACAATCAAACCTTAAGTTAAGATTATCAACTTCCTGTGAAATTTTGCAAATGTCACAGTAACAACTTTTTCATTCAAATGCAATAGTAATTCTTTTCTTTTCAACAACGCTCCTTTGTGTAAGTACAGTCACCTTCAGTCACGAGAGGGGATTCATTTATAATTTTTGAATAATATTGACTATCTATATTAACCAAATGAGTAGGATCGGTGTATGCAAGCCACCTTTATAGCATGCTGAGACAGCGTCAAGCTCGTTCATACCTGCCTGCTCAGGGATGATGTGTTTTCCCCCTTTTGTCCATGCCTCAGCAGAATCCTATTATTCACCTTGATCCATCTAGGAACATACCTCTGCTTCAGGAGCATTGGCATCCATGGCCATCAAGGAGGACCAAATCTGGTGTGTTTTGGGCTTTCTGCATCAGAGTCTGGGGTTTTAATGGCTGGAGTTGTGACAAATGGTAGATGACAGGCAGCCTTGTCTGTGATGTCAGCCATAGCCTTACCTTGAACCTCAGCAGTATCAGGTGATCCTTAACCTTGACTACTGCCAGACATGCTGGTTGCTCACACACCAACAGAAGGTCAGACCCAAATAAGGCATGTTTGCTAGACGTATCTGCTGCTGTCAGAAAAACATATCATTGCCAGATCCTGCCAAAATCATGCAAAAACAAAAGGCATATCATGAATTAATGTAGAGTGTAGCACCACAGACAATAGAATACAGGCATTAGCTGAAGCCACAAATTCTGCAACCCATGCTAAGTAATGATCAAGGAGATGACCCTGAGCTATTACTGTGTGTGATGAGCAAATGGTCCACCCAGCACATCTGCATCCGTTCAAAGCATTAGCCGAAACATCTGTAAACAAAATCATGTCAGGATTGTCCAGATGAATTTTAGAAACACTTGAATTTGGTATGTGTGAAAGCATTATAATGCAATAAATACATATTAGCAATAATCAACTGTTAGTTTCCAGAGTGGCCCACTTTTTTTCACAGGCTAGAGAGGAGAAGAAGAAGAGATGTATGCTTTAACTATAAAAGAGTCAACTACAAATGTTTGGTGTTGATTCCACACACTGAAAATGAGTCCTCTCATGTGCACACAGCAAGCAAAGTGAACTTAGCATCAGAGAATTTCAGCGAGTGAAACAGGCAGCAGATATTTATTTTATCTTTATTTTGAACTTGTCTGTTATAAATTTGAACAAATCATGGGTTGAAACACAGACACAAGGTTGCAAGAAGTGTTGCAAATGATTTAAAAAACCATATACATAACCCTGTCATATTTAGTTAGTCTGAGTTTGAACCAAACTGATTTGGTTGCCATAAGCACTTTCCAAGATAAGCTTACTACCAAGATAATATTCTCATTCTGATAGATTATCTGATGAATGTCATTAATGTTGTAATTAACTGCTATTTAATTAAGCCTAGTTAAGAAAAAGTTCTATACTAGTGCTGATTAATGTGCTATAAATAATTTATAGCATTTTAAATAAATATCTTTTGTACACTATATATTTTAAAAATATATATTTTTATAAAGTATATCATTTAAATGTATGTATGTGTACATTGTATTATGTATTGCACAACATATATTTTTATATATTATATTTATATACAATTACATAAAACAAAATAGTACAATATACTACCATGTACATGTGCACAGAATACTTCGAGCCTCACAGCCCCACTCTGGTCTCAAGTGAAACCATGGCTAATCTTACAGTCACGAATTCATTATCATGGCCTCTGGTGAAAAATGGAAATTTCTCCTTTATTTTGTCTTTAAATCATAAAAGGGGAACATCATGGTACAGTGCAAGTTTTGCCTTTTGGCTGTCAAAATGTTGTCACTGTCCACATATTTACTATTGAGGCAATTCAAAAGTAATCATTTACATTAATTTTGGGGTAATTAGATTAGGTTACTGTGTACATTTTGTAGCAGGTAATTAGTAAATGTATCAGAATACATTTTTAAAATAACCCTACCAACCCTGTGTATTACATACATAAATGCAAAGATACTTAGGTTTTATGAATACACTGAGTACTCATATATTGTTTACATATTATGTTTACTGAGTAACCACTCTGCTAGCACTGCCAAAGTATTTAACAAAAAAAAATTCTCCCATGTTTCTTTGAGGAATACTTTTAGTTCTGACATATTCTTGGTCCATCTTGCACGTACAGCCTTTTTAAGATCTATCCACAGATTTTTAATCATGTTCAAGTCAAGTCAGGCATTTCTTAAAGTAGTTCATAGTCAATTTTGAGGTATGCTTTAGAGCATTGTTCTGTTGTTGAAGCTTCAGTTTCTGTTTCTTGACTGAGTGTGTTGCATTTGCTTCCAGAAATTGCTGATATTAGTGGAATCCATTCTTACATATACCTGTGAAATATTTCTTGTGCTACTGGCTGTCACATGCCCAAAGCGTAATGGATCAACCCCATGCTTAATAGTTGGCAAGGTGTTCTTTTCATCAACCACTGCTCCTTTTATCCTCCAGGCATACATTTGGTGAATCTAGCCTAAGAGTTTTCAAAATGCCTCTGGCTTATCTAGATGAACTGGCATGGCTCATATTAATTGGCTCTTTCAGAGCTAATAAAACCAGTATATGCTTTCGTTTTGGTGCCCACATTTTCTTTTTTGTGGTAAACAAATGCTTTAAGAAGGATTATTTAGGTTTTTTTGTTTGTTTGTTTGTTTTTTATTTGTGAAACTGAGTGGAATAACACCACCAACTGTCATAAGAAAAGCACATAATGGTGTGGGCTAAGTGGAATGAGCCCAGTACTGTAGATTCATGTAGCCTTTTACAGCAAGTCATGTCAGGTAATTACATTGTGTGAAACACACCCTAAATTTGATCTCCATTTGGACTAATATATTATATAATAATAATATTCTAGTCTATTTCAGTGATCTGTACAGTATACATCATCAGCAATTGTATTACAGACACATGCAGGTGTGAACATGAACAAAAAGTATTATTTACTTTATTTTCCTTTTCCCCAAAAATATGTTTTTGAAGAGAAACAACAAATATGTAGACTAAGCACTCTTTTGTCTATTAAAAATAAAAATGACATAAAAGGACAGATGACAGAACCATGACATTAGTGAAGGTTTTTTAGTTTGAATAAAAGGGTTAGAACTTTTCTGTTTTATTATATTTGTTATTTAGAGGAATAAAATAAGGCAGTGGAGCATTATGGTTTTGAAACAAAAATAATATATAAATTATATATCACTAAAGCTGTGTGTGTGTGTGTGTGTGTGTGTGTGTGTGTGTGTGTGTGTGTGTGTGTGTGTGCAAGAGAGCATTAATTTGCCAAAATATTATTTACATTTATAGCATTTCACAAATGCACTTATGCAGGGCAACTTTTATATTATTATTTTTTTTTTTTTATTTAATTTTTTTTTTACATTTTTTTTTTATTTTTCTTGGTTTTCCAGACCTTGCTTTAACTTTCACAGGTCCACTTAATCATCATTTATTAATTACATTTCTGGCAGTGTAAACTATGAAATGGAAGTGCTTTGCTATCTTCCTCTGCTTTGTATGTATCAATTGGCTATTCCTCAACATTACTCAATTAGTTGCTTAGAGGGATCCATGGTTTTGAATGTTAGCACAAGGTGAGAAGAGTCAGAGAACAAATACTAATGAATCAGTTAAGACCTAACAAATAATTTTTTAAATTTTTTTTAATTAATAAAATATTGTAAATAACTGTAAATTACAGGTGCATTAGCTAAGATTAGTCTTTTACCCCCAAATTAGATCTTTAATGGTTAAGTGGATTCAAAAAGTTGAGTTATTCACATTTGCATATGCGTATCCCATGCAGAAACCAGATTAGTAAAGGAATACTTGGCAGTTAAGTGTATTTTTATATAGAGCCATCTGCAGCCTTTTTTTTTTTTTTACAAACTGAAGGAATTAGCAACTCTGTGGATCTGTAATAGATTACAGCATAATCTATTGACTGGACTGGGAAGTCCACCTAAAGTTGGACCTAAAATTATTCAACGCCATTGCAAATTGGGTTTATTGGCAAAATTTACAAATTTTCAGCTGTTTGCCATAAATAAATCAGAAAAAAACAATTTAAATAGCTTAACACAACTAATAAAGTGGTTTCTCCAAATCAAATACAAAATTCCACTTTTAATGACTACTGCAGTTTCAAAATTGTTCAACCCCTTCTTGACAAGTATTTTAATACTTAATAGAGCACCTTTTTGCTGTTATGAACTGCTGCTAACATAGCCAGACACCATCTTCTGGCAACACTCCTGAAGAACTTTAGCCCAATCCTCATGGGCAATGGCCTCCAGCTCACTAATATTCTTAGGTTTGCATTCTGCAAGTGCCTTCTTCAAATCCCACTTTCTATGAGGTTAAAGTCAGGCATCTATAATGGCCACTTTAGAATCTTCCAGGACCTTTTCTGAAATGTCCTGGTGGACTTTGAGGTATGCATGGGATCATTGTACTATTGGAAGGTCCAGTGACATCCAAGCTTCAGGATGAAGACAGCATGATGTTTTCCTGATCAAGCCTGTAATTTCCAATGTAATGATTGTGAGAAGTATGTAATATTAACCATGGACATGTACCTATTAAATTGTGTGAGTGAGAATATATATTGATAAGTTATTGTACCGAGATATAAGAGACACCATTGGAGACAGCGAGAACACATTTTCTCCACAAGAGTGAACAGATTTCAGATATAACACCTTTCAAGAGACAAAAATAGAGCACTGTTGATACACTGCATACTTGTTAGAAATATGCTAAAAAGAGGCACAGACGTTCCTTATCAGAATCAGATGAGACTCCAAAATCAGAATCCAAAAAACCCTGTTAGAAGAGGATTGATAACTTTTACTGTATGACCAGCATTGAGCATTGCGTTTGGTCAGATTTCATTTTTACTCTCATTGACACATATATGAGTAGCATTTAGACTCAACACAAATGTATCTCAGTTTAAAAAAATTATTTTAAGGGGTCATGTGACTTAAAATGGCCCTGCTTGCAGTGTATTGTGAAAAACATGATAAAACTCTATTCACTCTTTATGCACTCTGCTGCATAAAATTTAAGAACGTATTTACTCATTACTTTAATACACAGTTATAAAAAGACAATTGTAGTAGGGCGAGAAGGAAGATAACTGGTTAAAATGGAATTGTAGTATTAGAAATATCACAGGTATGGTTAAGGCATCCTGCAACAATGTCCTTTTGAAGTGTACATTTTACATGTTTGTTAATGGTGTCGAGGCAGGTGTGCTCCTATTAATTGCCCACCCCCAGTTAAAAATTAATAAATCACCTATTGCATGTTGCTTAAAGGGTGGTTAGGCAGAAATTTCAACCAATCGACTAATTCACATCTCTATCTAACAGACAAGAGTTATCATTCATGCTGTGAGACTACATGAAGATGTACGTAATGTGTTGGTTGTGAAATGCTGAAACTATTGAAAAGGTATATTTTTAAGAAGCGTTTTTAATGTCATTAGTATTTTGGACATAATACCTTTTTATTTGTTTATTTATCAAGTTTAAAATAGAGGGAAGTGTGTCCTTTTATCTTGTTCTCTGACACAATTTCCACTTTACATGCTCCTTTTCACATTTTCCCTTTTCATCATTGTCAATGCTATGTCACTCAAAATTGAATGAGACACCTCACAATTACATAGGTGTAAGGTAATTTGCATTGACGGTTAGTGTATATTTATGGGCATTAATCAGGCAGGAGAAGAGTTTCTTTTTTCAACTGTGTATTTCAATTGCAAGAAGGCTATGATTTATAAAGCCGAAAGACCATGCAAGTTTACATATGCAAGGTTTTATGGATCTGATTTTTTATGCATATGTTATTTCCTGGTTTGTGTGTACACACAATTTCACTCTGAAATCCATACAAAGTTTTATAAATGAGGCCCCAGGTAACCCTTATCCAAGCAGAGTAAACTTATGCTATGTCCACACTGATGTGTTTAAGTTATAGAACATATCATTTTTGCTATGCTTTTGCAAGATATTTATGCTTTTTTGATCGTGAGTAAATCACCTGATCCAGAATGTTAATAAACCCTATGATGACCTATAGAATTCCTAGACATATGATTAATCCAGATTACTTCAATGATTTGTCTCAAATATATTAATCTTTGTTGTGTTTTCATATAGGTTAATCACTGAATGCAAATTGCTGATTTTGAACCCCAGCAATTTGCACCCCAGTCTTCTCAGGGTTTAAAGTCTAGGCATTTTCATGCCCCAAAAAGTTACCACCATGACGCAAGAAGTTCATTCCCTCCTGGATAGAGATGTGGTTGAAATGTAGACCCCAACATTCATATCAAGAAGATCTACTCAACATCATAAAAGGGTGGCAGCTTCAGTTCTAATAACATATTTAATATTAAGCACCTCTATAATTTTTGTTTTGATTTATTCATGCAGCGAGTCATTTTAAAAGAATCAGAAAAAAATTACATGCTAATATACTTAAATTTATGTTGCAATACAGCAAAAAGAGAAATAATCACTGGGGGTGAATACTTTCTGGAGGCACTGTAGATCTGAGACTGAATTGTTTCTTGAAAGTCCTCTCCTGTTGCCTGCTTTTAGTTCATGTTGTGCTGCCATAATACTGGTTCAATATCTGTGTGACACATACTTCCATGTTCCAGTCCCCTACACACAGGTGTTTCTGACACAGGTATACCTGAAGTACTGCACTTCAGTCTCTCTAGGCCATTGGTGATTTTGCAGGTTGCCCTGTCACCTCTGACATCCAAAGGTGTCAGGATCCTGCCATATTTGGATAACATTCAACCTCCCTCGCTAATTTTGCCCACACTACACAGATCCTGGAAATTAAACCTTGTTCCCATTGTTGCACTTGCTAGTGGTTAAGACAACCTAACAACTCCCTCCCTGTACAGACATATAGTCATAGATCAATGGAGATCTGTGGCACCCATAGCCAGACTATCTCTGTCTGTGGGTTTGGCCCCTGGGAGTGGTCGACACCTTACTGCAATGTAGCAGACCTATGAAAGGTCCTGCACACAAGAACCCCCAGTACACAGGCCTTGTATACTCAGGCTGGAACAGTCCCAAAAATTATGTATGCTTCACTGATTGGACACAATGTGCTGCCCAGTGCCTTAATTCCTGGCCTTTTTGCTATGACTGCTGGATAGTGGCATGTCCCTGTCTACACTGAAAATGTATGTGACATTTTGGCTCATCATATCACAATGGGTGGCAGTTTGCTGCATGCTTACTGGGCACATAACAGCATTTCTGACAGGACATAGGCATATTCATCTGCCTTGCTCCCCCAAGATCCTGAGGTGAGATCTTCCCCATGTGTTGGTCTTCCTTATGACCTCTCCATACAAACACATACAGGAACCTGATCTGAAATAGGTATTGATTCAGTCTTTTTGCTGGATATTTTTCCCTTGTCAGGGTCGTGGACCCTATTATGGGAACAGTCTCCAGAAGTTTGGAATATTGCTTACATTTGATGCCAGTCTACAAGGCTCTGTAGCTCCATGGGTAGAGCACTGGCTATCTAGGACCAAGGTGTTACATATACAGTAAGATAACAGAAGTACAAAAGGTGCACGTGTGTAACAGAAGACAACAGAAGACAACAAAGTGCATGTGTGCAAACATGTGCAAACATGGCAAAAACAACATAAAGTGCAAAGTGTGCAAACAGTGCAGACATA
>JAQQZX010075560.1:0-12112 GCA_030068355.1 Notoglanidium maculatum | reverse complement strand
ACTTTTGTGAAGCTGCTTTGTGACAATGTCTGTTGTTAAAAGCGCTATACAAATAAAATTGAATTGAATTGATTAAAAATCAACTGAAATAAAACATTTTATCATGATAAATTTTTTTTAGCTATATCGTCCTGCCCTAATCAGGTTTATGAACTTCAGTGATTTAGGGTTAGTATAATGTGTTTAAACATTCAATGTTGGATTGCCAAACACCACATCCTACATAACACTAGGGCTTACCTACATATTAAACAACACATGACACTAGGGGGTCGGAGCGGGTGGCAATCTGCCATCTGCCAGCGGCGGGGTGCATGTGCCCTGACTGCTCCCCCCCAATTTTAATGCACTGTATTCATCCACACATTCCATATTATATCAGGGCTTTAGGGGTGCAGGGAAGGGGTGGGGGATTCCACCGTCTGCACGGTCTCCACTGTCTTAGCCAGCGTCTTAGCTCAGCCAATGTCTTAGGACCCTCATGCTTCATGCAACCCCAAATTTTAATGCATTTTAGACATACACACACAACACCTTCACACATGTACACACATACATTTCACATAATTGGGGGTGCGATGGGGGACGAGTGGTGGCGGCGGGCCGGTCGTGGTCGGCAGGGGCCCTTGGCTCTGGGCCTGACCTGCACTGGTGGGGGGATCGTGGGCGGGACCTCGGGTCTCGCTGTCCGTCTGTCCCCTGTTGGGGTTTCCTCAGTTCCTTGTTGCTTTCTCCCTGGGTCAGGGGGGTGGCTGTCTCGAAGGCACACGGCCATGGGCCCTAGCATTGTGGGGGGTTGCTTGGGGCCTCGATTGCCTGGTACCTTTTGCCTATGCCTTGGGCTGGGGGTGGGGGGCTCTGTATCCCCCCGATGGCATCAACCATCACCATCACATCAACAACCACCACCACTTCCAGTGACAAACCAGTTCACACTAACACATCTAAACATTGGTGGATCCATAAGAGGCAACTAGGGAAATCTTCAGAGAATTGATCATTATTATTATTATTATTATCTTTATTATCATTAATATTATTATCATTATTAGTTACCAATGTTTTGTATGTTGCCATTGATTTTGTTTATGCATGTTTTTTTTTTGTTTTGTTTTGTTTTTGTTTGTTTTTTTCTTCTTCCTTCTCTCTCCTTTACCATGGTCTGTTTGTCTCTGTTTTGTATGTCTGCCTATACCTGTCCATTCGCTTGCCTAAATGAAGGAATAAAGTCAACTCTGCAAGAGGGGGAACATTCAATATTCTCACTAGTTTAAGGAGAATATCTGAGATTCCCCCAATTGTAGAGCAAAACTACCCTGTTACTACAGGTAACCAGAATTCCCATGCTGTTTGCCAAACAGTCAGGACAGGACAGGTTAAAAAAAAAAAAAGTTTGATTTCCATTTTTAGATGACCATTTTATTAAATGAATAATACCTGTAATAAAATCAACACTAACTAGTAATTCCACATTATTCAAACTGTTCTTTTCTTTATAGATAATTGCAAATAATTATGGTCATTAGGCAATTAAACATTTCAAATTTTGGCATAAAAATTATGCCACTGGTTGCAGCTTGACCCAATATGCCAAATTTCATTATTGCATCTTCAGCAGTTTTGAAGCAACACCTCTTTTACCCAAAATTATATGCTATTTGATTAGATTTCCTTCAACCACAGTCCATAACAAGCTTCTAATGACTTATCCAGTACAGCCTACAAGAGAATTTTTATGAATTTTGGCCAATTTTTATGTTCATTATTTGTCCATAATTCCATTACCTTCCCCTTGACTGATTTTCAAAATTCAAAAATTAATGGAAAGGTGGCCATGCTACTAAGTACATGTTCTGGCAATGCCAGATCTGTACTGCTCATCTTTAAGTGTAGGAGACATTTATAGTCACCTTTAGGCTACTGTCGTGGCAAATCGTAGATTAAAAAGAAAACACTGAGAGTGAAAAATTATTAGTAAAATTAAAAGTATTTTTTACAATTTACCAGAGTGGTGGTTTTCTACAACTTTTAGTTTAGAGTTTATATAGTCATCACTTTCTTATGGTTGGTTACAAATAAGTTGTACCATTTTCATAATCGGTTACAATAATTCCACTATTCTGATATGCCACCATTATTTCTTAATTATCATATGGTTAAGCAGACCGTCAGGACCAGCTCCTCATGGCACACGTGAGCACAATGGACCAGGCCACTCGCATAGTTCTTCTGATGTCTCCATCATGCATAGCGCGGAAGTGCACACTTACGCATTGTGGCACAAGCAACGGCGGACTACAGTTCCCGTGAGCACATGCTCCCCGGGCTCATCATGTGACCTGTAATTGGATGCAAATGCATCCAATCAAGAGACAATCAAGCCGTGTTTAAAAGGACTCTTGGTTGCACTTCGTGTTCACGAAGCATTAGTTTAAACCTCCGTGAACCTTTTGCCAAGCCTTCTGTTATCCCGTGTTTGTGTTTCATGTGTTTGGACTCTGCTCTCGTTTTTTGGATTATTGTTTTTGATTACTTATAATATTCTGTTTGCCGATTGACTGACCCGTATATGTTTGTGGATTATTGTCTTGCCTGCCGTTTCTGTACCTCTGCCTGTGTGTGTTTCTAATAAACACTGAGTTTTACAAAGCCTCCTCACCTGTGCATGTGTCCAGAATGGGAAGATGGCCGTATGCACACCATGCCCTCCTTCTTTTTACAGAAGGTAGGATTATGCACCCCGGGACCGTATGATGGAGTGGAATATCCTCCAAATGGTTTTCTGCTCCAATGTCAGCTATTTTTTGAGGACTTACTGGATCCCAAACCCGCTGATTACATCTGGGTGCGGTGTATGATAAACTGGCTAACTGGACTTGCACGCTTGTTTGCCGAGGGCCTTATTGGCATGGCGCACCAGTGCCTACAGAACCACAAGGACTTCAGGGAAGCACTCGGGATGCTCTATGGGGCCAAAAAGGAGGCAAATGCTCCAGTGGTGAAAAAGGAGGCAACTGCTCCAGAGTCCCCTTCAGAGGCCAAAAGGGAGGTTACCGCTCCGGAACCCATGCCAGAATCTAAGTCCAGGTCCAGGCTGAGGTCCAAGCCAGAGTCCAAGCCAGAGTTGGAGTCCAAGTCCGTTCCGGAATCCAAGTCCAAGTCAGAGTCCAAGCCAAAGTCCATTTCCGTCCTGGAGTCCAAGCCAGAGTCCATGGTGAAGTCCATGCCAGAGTCCAAGCTCAAGTCCATGTCTGAGTCCATGCCACAGTCTATGTTCGACTCCGCACCAGAGTCCATGTCAAGGTCCAAGTCCTCACCAGGGTCCAAGTCCAAGTCCACGCCAGAGTCCCAGTCCAAGTCTGTTCCATTTCCTACTTCCACTCCTGTTCTAGCCAAAGTTGCTCACAGGGCACCTGTTCCAGTTCCTAATCCTGCTCCAGTGAAAGCCAAGGTCGCTCACGAGGAGTTGATTCCTGTTTCTGCTCCAGTTCAAGCCACAGTCTCTCACATAGAGCTTATTCCTGTCTAAGTCACTGGACCAGAGCCAGAGCCCTCTTCTACCATGGCCACTGAGACTGTTCATGCCAAGGTCAAGGAGACTGTTCATGCCAAGGCCACAGAGACTGTTCACATCAAGGTCATAGAGACTGTTCATGTCAAGGTCAAAGAGACTGTTCCCGTACACGTCTCAGCTCCTGTTCCAGTGCAAGTCTTGGAGCTTGTTCCATTGAGAGCACAAGTCATGGAGCCTGTTCCAGTGAGAGCACAAGTAACGGAGCCTGTTCCTCTCTCAGCCACAGAGCCTGTTCCAGCCCAAGCCAAAGAGACGGTTCCTGTCCCAGCCACCAAGCCTGCTACAGCAGACATCACCGAGCCTGCTACAGCAGACGTCACTGAGCGTGCTCCAGAAGATGTCACCGAGCCTGCTCCAACAGACATCACCGAGCCGGCTCCAGAAAAATCTCCAGTTCCAGTCACAGTCACGAATCCTGTTCCAGTAACTGTCACAGTCACGGAATCCATTCCTGTCACAGTCACGGAGCCTGCTCCAGTTCCAGTCACAGTCAAAGTTCAAATCACAGAGCCCACTTCTGTTCCAGTTCCTGTTCCAGTGATGGTTACAGCTCAAGCCATGGAACCTGATTCTGTCCAGTAGTAACAACACTCACAGAGCTCCTGTCACAGACGCAGCTCAAGTCACAGAGCCAGTTCCTGTCACAGCTCCAGTTCAAGTCTCAGAACCCGTTCCAGTCCCAGTCACGCTCACAGCCCAAGCCAGTGAGTCTGCTCCTGTCCCAGTCGCGCTCACAGAATAAGTCACAGCGCCTGCTCCTATCCCAGTTGGGCTCACAGCCCAATTCACAGAGCCTGCTCCTGTCCCAGTCATGCTCACAGCTCAAGTCACAGAGCCTGCTCCTGTCCCAGTTGTGCTCACAGCTCAAGTCACAGAGCCTGCTCCTGTTCCAGTCGCAGCCACAGAACACATCCTGGTTCAAGTGTCCCTAGTGAAGCCTGCTTCAATGCCTGAGTTCCCGCCTGAGTTCCCATCAAAGCAAAAATTCCGCGTGGGGGTTTCAGGTGATATGCCTGAGCCTACGGGCCCAGGACCAGTGAAGGACAGCCTTGTTAGGCGCTCCAGGAGTAGCGCCTTCGGGGGGGGTTCTGTCAAGACCTGCTCCTCATGGCACACGCGAGCTTGCCCGATGGACTCGGCCACTCGCGTAGTGCTTCTGATGTCTCTGTTGCGCATAGTGCGGAAGCGAGCACTTCCGCATTGTGTCGCAAGCAACGGAGGACTACAGTTCCTGTGAGTACATGCTCCCAGGCTCATCATGTGACCCATAATTGGATGCAGATGCAGATGCATCCAATACAGAGACAATCATGCTGTGTTTAAAAGGACTCTCGGTTGCGCTTCGTGCTCGCGAAGCATTAGTTTAAACCTCCATGACACTATTGCCAAGCCTTCTCTTATCCCCTGTTTGTGTTTCATGTGTTTTTGGACTATGCTCTTGTTTTTTGGATTATTGTTTTTGATTACCTATGATATTCTGTTTGCCGATTGACTGACCCGTTTATGTTTGTGGATTATTGTCTTTTCTGCCGTTTCTGTACCTCTGCCTGTGTGTGTTTCTAATAAACACAATGAGTTTTTTTTAAAGCTGTCTCCTCACCTGTGCATGTGTCCAGCCAAACCCCACAGACATAACACAAACATGACTTCTGATTCGCTATCATTATTTCCTGGGTCAGTGAGCATGATCACACCCCACCACATTCAATATCACCACCACATTCAAGTCAATTGAATTCAAACTGTTCCTAGTGACTAAGTGACGTAGCAGGGAGTTACTAGGAAACAGTATTAATAGGGTTCAAACGTCCCTTAGCAACTGCTGACATAGTAGGGAGGTGATAATGATAGAAATCAGTTGATTCCTAACAATTGACGATGCGTCAGTCACCCCATTGTTTTTTTAACATCCCAAGCATTTTCACTTCCCAATTCTAGTCTCGACCTAACTTATTTTTTACTTGTTGTTCTCCTTTTCTTCCATGCTCAGCTATTCCCACTTCTGCATCTGACTTGTTTTTCATTTGTTTTCCTAAGACTCAACATCTGCAAGCGTGAGGTCAGATCCATGACCCAGGCACAAGTAAGATAAGACACAAGTAAAATAATCACTAATTGAATCACTTAGTAAATCATGGCTTGAATTATAATCAAAACATTACAATTATAATCAAAACCCTATGCACTTAATAAATCATATCTTGATAATTTGGCTTTGAATTGCAAAGCATTTCATTGCAGGATTACAGATACTGGATCTTCTTCTAAGCCCCCACATTTCTTTCCCCTTTTCAACTTCAACAGCTGAAGTTCTCATCCGATCAGTTGTCTTCAATTGAAGTCAAGTGGCTTTTACTGTCATTTCAACCATATACAGATGATACAGTACATAGTGAAATGATACAACATTCCTCCAGGACCAAGGTGCTACATATAAGACAACAAAAAGTGCATGTGTGCAACAGAAGACAACATAAGACAACATAAAGTGCATGTGTGCAAACATGTGCAAAAGAACTTCTGTGTCCTGCAGTTTGTGAGGCATGGAGACACTTGGTGGGGCTGTGAGGAGAGGTTATTAGCACATCACCCACAACCCTTCTTCCTCTGGGGACAGGAATATGTTCATTCTGATTATATATTGATTATAGTAGAAAAAATACTCAGGGGCCAGGGAGGAGCTTCAATAATTGAGTTCAAAAGCATGCCAATACGTCCTTCAGCACACTCTCTTTCTACCAAAAGAAGAAGAAGGCTATGGCGGCCAATGTGACAAGAGCTCCCATTCAGCACAGGTCACTCATCCCATCTGTAGTGGCATCTCTGGTGTAGACAGCATAGGCCTGCCACTGGCCGTTACTCTCCATCCATTTGCCACAGCGTATTGCCAAGAAATGTGCCAGGCTCTGGGCAAGAAGCTCAAAGTCCTCAGTGCTGTGAGTCATTGTGTCAACCTCAGCTGCCTGGACCCCAGCAAAAGCGAATATGGCAATAATACGACCCCAGTTCACCTCTACCTCTGTCATAATATATGACTGTGCTTGCTGAAGGTGGCACTGCAAGCACTGCAAAGAGCCACTTGTTGCCATCATGCCTCTCGCCATGGCCCTCAATTCCCATTGGCAGGCCTGCTCTATTGCCATGGCAATTCTGCGCATAGTCACTGCTGCTGCACTGGGGGTTGTCCTTGACAACCCAATTGGAAGCTTAGGTAGAAGCTTATCATCATCCATGTATCTCCTGTGTCCAATGCCATCTTATTCCTGTAAGATTGGGCATGCCGAAATGATAGGCCAATTGGAATTCAGATACCTATTTGTTCACTAATCTGATGTTCTGTTATCTCCTCCCTGACCTGTTTATAGATTCTCCCAATTTTTTCAACAAAGGAAACTTACTAACTACAAACACTACATATAAACTGTTTATATTAAACTTATGGCATTGAAACCTATTCTTACAATGACCCTGAGTTCTAGGTACAATGCTTAAAAGTGCTTTCTTAATGCTTTTTGTTGTAATGCTTAAGCTTCTGTTGTTATTCTTAAGCTTCTTTTTTTTCCATACATTGCTTAGAGACTTTAAATTCATCTCCTGGCCCAAGGCCATACCTGTCCCTATTGGTCAGGCAAGACTCCGTTCAGCCTTGCTATTAAAAAATTTGCCCCCCTTTTCACAATACCCAATTGACAAATTGTCTCTTACTAACCTCATTTGTTTTCCACGTTCTCCTGGTTCTTCTCTTTTTAATACTACCAATTCTCAATCAGTGCAGCTGCTAATAGCATTACCCCTACGTTTATTGCCATTTTCATCAATCAGCCACCCCACTGGCCAAATAGATTGGTGAACCAATCCGTGGAGAACATTATAAACCCTGCATTTTTCTTTACCTCCCATCTCAGATTACTTATTTTCTCCCTTGACTGGGAGAATGTTTTTTTGGAATGTAGGTTGATCTCCAAATAAAACACACTCCTTCTTTTGCCATGAGCCAATGAGCGCTTGTCTGTTTTACAACATCATTAGTGGCTGCTAGTGGCTGACAGTTAGTCTCCTAATGCCTTAAGATCCCAATCTCCCTAAAACAATCTATCGTACCTCAATGTTTCAAGACTACAACCATCAAACCACTGCCAAAAAAGTCATCAGCTTCATCATCAGGAAAAGTAGTGTGGACTCTCTCATGTTTTGCATATTAGTGTAGATATACTTTCCCCACTTGCGTAACATTTCTTGAGATGCTTCATAAATACCTCCTATCTAGTACACACTGGTCACTCCCTCTGTTGAACTTGAAAATTAAACTTGCAAATTTGGTGCACACCGGACGGGGTGCACATAGATGAGAGAGCAGTGGCCACAGATGGTGATCTATGTGGCCACTGCTCTCTCATCTATGTGCACCCCGTCCGGTGTGCACCAAATTTGCAAGTTTAATTTACATAAATGATCTCTTCTCAGTGAATTTACTGGAGTATCTTCTGACACTAGCATGGGGATTTGGACTACTTTATCTTATGTTGCAAGGCATACTGGAGCTGTCATTGGGATAAGCTGCATTTGTCCCAAGAAACCAACTGTCTTGGCATACTTGGCTGACCTGGGGAGATGAATAGCTTAATTTGGACTTACAAAGGTGTAAGTTGTTCCAGTATCTATCATCATTGGGGTGGGCCATCCATTTAACTGAACCAGCAGCATTGGTTCTTTCCCATCTTCTGAGGTTATCATAGGAAGTAGGGTAGTAGTCCCCAGTAGGCTTCTCTGGGCCTCTTCAGAAGCCCGAGCCTGCCCAATGATTCACTGGACCAGGGTTCCGGGCCTTTGGTGCCTGGTTGCTAGGGGCACCTTGTCCCTGCCATGGACACATTGAGTATTCTCTTAAATCGTATCCATTTTGGCCACATTTCCAGCACTGGCCTGACTGCATCCTTGGTCCTATTCTCTGCTGGTCTCACCCCTGACCTTGCTTTGGCCCCTGTGAACCTCTGCCTCTCATGTAGTACTGCTGGGGGCCTGGCGGATATTGCAACTGTGGTGGCTGAGCATATATTATCATGGGAGGTGGCTGCATCTGGGTGATTGGCTGATTTTGAAAGCTTGAAGGTCCTCTCCTCATTTCTTCACAATAGCAATAGGTCTCTTCTCCCAACCGCTGTATGCCTTCTCTCAGTATGGTGTATGCATCTATCACCTTTGTTCCTTCATCACCTTTCATCAAGAACCCTGTTCTATCTTGAGCCTCTCTGAGTCTCATGCCCAATCTCAGTGGTTTGTTTACTTGGATCGGGCCCCTCTCCTTTGGTTCCTTCACTAATTCTCCCTCAGCTCTAAATTGTATACTTTTCTTCTACTCAGGAATGCACCCACTTTTTTTGTCCAGCTCTACTCTCACTTCCCCTCTGAGAACTGGGTATATTCCTTGCTCATATGGTAGGGGTCTATTGGAGCTGGGGCCTAGGGGACTACTCTTTCTTTGGTTTCTTCCACCTTACTTTCCTCTTCTCATTTTTGTCCTTCTTCCCAAAATGTCTTCAGTATTTTCAGCTCTTTCTGTCTCTTCTCCTTCCTTTTCTTACTTGTGTCTTTAGACTTTTTTGAATTTTTGATAAGTCTTCTCATTTCTTCACATATCTTTGCATCAAACATTCTGCATTCGGGCCACCTAGTTCCTGTACCAATATCTTCTGTTCTCTACGTACACTTATTTGACATTTTCATAATCTGATCCTTAGCTGGGGGATCCTTGTCACATAAAATTTGTACTGGGGTTTTCTTCATTCTTTGATCTCAATTTAACTGTTTAGCCACCCCTGCCAATGCTTGTTAGTCTTCATATATGCTATGGTTTGTGTGGCTTTGCTCTTTCTCACCTTCTTTCTAGGTCTCTGTGCTACCTTTGTGTAGGCTGTATGTGTTGACCACACCAAAAATCCTGCAATTCTAAAGTCAACACACTTAATCTTACTTCTTTCTACAACAGTCCTTACTGCAAACTCTTTCTTTCCTTATTTAAAAATTGTTTGTAAAACACTGCAATTGGTCTGCATGCTACGCCCTTAAACTCTCGAGCTACCAAGAGCCAAGCTTTCTGAGCCCACCCCTGAGGTTAGTTTGGGTTTCACAATTCACCAGTTTCCTTGAGCTCCATCACTATTCCTCAGTGCAAAACCAGGGCAGTGGTAGCTCAGTGGTTAAGATGTTGGACTAGTGATTGAAAGAGCCCAGCACTGCCACGCTATCTCTGCTGGTCCCTGCTACAAACTGCTCAATTGTATAAATGAGATATATGTAAGTCGCTCTGGATAAGGGCATCTGTCAAATGATGTAAATGTAAATGTACCAAGAAACTCACATCAACCACCCCAAGGCAATGCACTTTCCTTGAGGCTGGAAGCTATGCCCTCTCAAAAGAGGCAGGAACTCCTGAACGCCAGGCCTTTTCATGGTACTCTCCTGTTCTACTCACATGAGCAGCGGGTATTTTCACAGTTAAGCTCTCCTTTCTGCCCTCCTCATTCCACTCTTCAAAGTCTTCATAGTCTTTTCAAAGTCTTCCTCTTTTCTGCCTTGCCTGCACTCTTCTACACCTCTCCCTCCAAGGCAAAACCATTAACCCTTCTCCCCATCCCAGGCCTGTGGGGCAACACAACTCTACCTAAGCATTGTTTTTTGTCTCTGTATTTTTTCTGCACACTTTTGCTTAGGTAGGGATAGAGTCATGCATATGCAGGCACATAAAACACTAACTTGTTTTTCTCCCTTTCTTCCATGCTCAGCTATTCCCATTTCTGCATCTGACTTGTTTTTCACTTGTTTTCCTAAGACTCTGTGTCTGCAGGGGTTAGGTCAGGTCCATTACCTAGGCACAAGTAAGATAAGACACAAGTAAAATAATCACTCATTGAATCATTTAGTAAATCATGGCTTGAATTATAATCAAAACATTGCAATTATAATCAAAACCCTATGTGTCAGGACCTGCTCCTCATGGCACACATGGTGTGTAACTGTAACCTGTACATACAAGTCATGGGTGGGGCAAGGTCTTCCTTACATAAACCAAATGTAGGAGAATATCCAAAAAATTGGGTATATCGCTGTGGCTATGGTGTCAATTGTGATCCTTTTCTTGATAATTTACATGGCTGGTCAAAGGATACGGGACATAATCCCTTTCCTAGAAACGGTAGTTTCGCACCAGAGGCATTTAGATCTGCAGCAATAATGATTTATGATGGTTACGGGGATCCTTATTGGGATTATACATATATGACGGAACATGCAGGTTTAGGCACAGAGGGTGAGGCTTCGATCGTGTATATTACTACATGCTTGTCTAACATGTGCGCAGATCATGCACAGGCTGTGAGGCTCACTACTCAGGGTCTAATGCAAATGACGGCACAGGACTTCTCGAAACGTGTACGAGAAATGGAGGCTGCTGGAGCATTTGTAATCAAATCTTCAGGAACAGGTATGCATGATTCGTTTGCATGTCACCAACAAAAGGGAACAAAAACATACAAAAAGAAACCTGGTGAATGTCATTATTGTCACAAACCTGGCCACTGGGAATGTCGTAAAAAGAAGGCTGATGAAGAAATAAAGGCTACTACACCCACAGCACCTGCACCTAACAATGCTTCAGCTCCCACTGAGTCGCAGGTAACTCAGTTTCCTATCAAATGGCCTGCAACTACCTCTAATTGTGGTAACTATGGCTGCCCACAGAGCGGAACTCCAAATGAATTATTTCTTAGTGCTGTTTTGACTAAATCTCACTCTGAACTGCCTGTTGTTTAGCTTTTGATTGATAACCAACCGTATTGTTTTCTTGTTGATACAGGGGCGATGTGTACATCATTAATTGCTAAGATTTATTCAGGTCCTGTTTCGGCGGCAACCGTATACTCTGTGGGAATTGATGGAGTTCCAGTGTATTGTCCAATGACTCTTCCATTACGAGTTCAGTCTGCTGAAGATCCGACAATTTTTCTAACACATCGTTTTGTCATAATTCCATATTCTCTGTTTAACCTGTTGGGTAGAGATTCGATGTTTAAACTAGGTCTTTCTGTCTCCTTTGAGCAAGGTCGCATGCACATCGACACACAGTCAAATTACAATGTGGCTTTGTTTCAGGAAGTGACCTCGATAGCAGTGGGAGTTCCTTGTGAGATACCCAAACATCTGGAGAAGGTGCCTCAGTGTCTCTGGGCAACGCATAGCAGTGGGGTCGGGTTAGTTCACTGTATTCCTTATCGTGCTCCGCTCAAAACAACTCAGCCTGTGTTTCTCAAACAGTACCCGTTATCTCCATAGAAGGAAGAGGGAATTTCGGAGGCAATTTCTTCATTGAAGGAACAGAAGGTTATAATTTCCATAGTTTCTGAATATAATACTCCTGTGAATCCCATCAGGAAATCAGGTGGTAGGGGATGGCGTTTTACACAAAATTTGAGATGCATTAATGATCTTGTGATTCCAGTAGCACCTGTTGTTCCTGATGTTTCATCAATTTTTACTGCTATT
>JAQQZX010075529.1:0-12114 GCA_030068355.1 Notoglanidium maculatum | reverse complement strand
ACCTCTAGGTTAGATTATTGCAATGCCTTACTGTCTGGATGTTCCAGTAGGAGCATAAACAAGCTTCAGTTAGTCCACGTTTATTTAAGAGATTCCACAACATTTTAATGATGACCCCTCTCGTGATAGGTTAACAGAGGTTGTCACGATTCTGCCCCTCACCGCAAGCACGGCAGGCATCATGGACTCGGTTGCGTGCGCAGCGCTCTCATTGTCTCCGTCGCACATAGCGCAGAAATGCAAACTTCCTCATTATGGTGCAAATTACTTAGGACTACAGTTCCCTTGAGCGCACACTCCCAGCCAGTTCACATGACCAGTAATTGGATGCCGGTGCATCCAATCCAGAGACAATAAGCCTGTGTTTAAAGGACTCTCTGTTGCGCTTCAAATTCGCGAAGCATTAGTTTAGCTGGGGGACGCTATTGCCGAGCCTTCCCGTGTTTCTGTTTCTTGTGTTTTTGAACTCTGCTTCTTGTTTTTGACCCTGTGTTCAGGATTACCCTTGATGTTCTGTTTGCCGATCGACTGACCTGTTTCTGCACATTGGATTATCCCTCTGCCTGACGTTATTGTACCTCTGCCTGCCTCGTGTGTGTTTGTGTGTAAATAAACTTCATGAGTTTTACAGTGCCATTTCCTCACCTGCCCACATGACAGAATGCTTCGCCCCACAAGGGATGCAGCAGTAGAATGGGAGGATGGCCGAATGCACACCATGCCATCCTTTGTACAGAAGATAGGATTATGCACCCCAGTACCCTACGATGGAGTTGAATTTCCTCCCACGGGATTTCTAATCGAATGCCTAATGTCTGCTGCAGAGATGGTTGTCCTTCTGGAAGTTCTCCTCTCTCTACAGAGGACCTCTGGAGCTCTGATAGAGTGACCATTGGGTTCTTGGTCACCTCCCTGACTAAGGCCCTTCTCCCCCGATTGCTCAGTTTAGATGGCCGGCCAGCTCTAGGAAGAGTCCTGATGGTTTCAAACTTCTTCCACTTACGGATGATGGAGGCCACTGAGCTCATTGGGACCTTCAAAGCAGCAGATATTTTTCTGTAACCTTACCCAGATTTGTGCCTCGCGACAATCCTGTCTCGGAGGACTATAGACAATTCCATTGACTTCATGCTTGGTTTGTGCTCTGACATGCACTGTCAACTGTGGGACCTTATATAGACAGGTGTGTGCTTTTCCAAATCATGTCCAATCAACTGAATTTACCACAGGTGGACTCCAATAAACTGCAAAAACATCTCAAGAATGATCAGTGTAAACAGGATGCACCTGATCTCAATTTTGAGCTTCATGGCAAAGGCTGTGAATACTTATGTACATGTGCTTTCTCAGTTTTTTTATTTTTAATGAATTTGTAAAAACCTCAAGTAAACTTTTTTCACATTGTCATTATGGGGTGTTGTGTTTAGAATTCTGAGGGAAAAAATGAATTTAATCCATTTTGGAATAAGGCTGTAACATAAGAAAATGTGGAAAAAGTGATGCGCTGTGAATACATTCCGGATGCACTGTTCATCCAAAATATGCCTCACATAACCCCAAGTCTGGCAAGTTTGCAAAGACAATAGGATTCTTGGGACAAGTGCAGCTAATTCCAATGACAGCTCCAGTAAGTTTAACCGCAAATAATAGAACAATGAAAGTACCGATTTTAATTTCAGAATTAAAATTAATATACCCCGATAAATTTATTGGAATACCCCGATAAATTTATTAGGACGAGATGCATTGTGTAAATTAGGATTTCAAATTTTGTGTACTCTGAATGGTATTTATGTAGATGAATTGGCCATTAGGAGTCAGACAAATTTATTAACAGGAAAAGCCAATGTGTATTGGTTGGGTAATGTCGAAGCATCAGTAACAGCAACTATAGATAAGTAGGGAAAGTTTATTCAGGCTCAAGTTCCAGGAGATACAACACTTTCCTTAGATTATCATTGTATTTTGGTATATGATAATGAACAGGATCCTAAGATTGAAGAAAAATGGCTGAGGGAAACAAAAGGGTAGAGACATATAGATTACTTCCCAGTGTATAATCATTGGAAAATAAGGAGCCGCTTTTTTAAGTTAATAATAATTAATATAACAACAACAATAAGAAGAAGAAGAAGAAGAAGAAGAAGAAGAAGTTTCCTGAAGAATGGTACAACATACCAGAAGTAAAACCTCATGTGACGCTATTTGTGAATGAGGCTAGAGATTTAGGATGCATGATTAAAAGAGCAGAAATCGCTAGCTGGAACAACACAATAAATCCATTAATATTTCATGCTACAGATAAGTCTATGATAAAAATATTGTGCACAATAGTAATGTTATCAGTGCCACAGGTAGTAGTGTTATGTGAATAAGACACAATTGGTAGAAATAACAGAGCAGGAAAATACCTTGAGACAGCAAATGCTCAAGCAGTTGCCAGATGTATTGTGTTTGAAACATGACACTGATGTGGGGCTAGTAAAGTCAGCTAGCCCGATCAGAATAGAATTGAAGCCTGGAGTTAAACTACCTAGAAGAGCTCACTATCCACTAAAAGCAGAGGCAGAAGAGGGTATTGAGAAAACAATACATGGTTTAATAAAAGCAGGAGTCTTAATGGAAATGCTCAGTCCTTGTAATACACCTATTTTACCAGTTCAAAAGGTTTATAAATCAAAATGGAGGTTAGTACATGACCTGTGTGTCATTAATGAGGTGGTAAAAGACTGGCAAGCAGAAGTACAAAATCCTCATACATTGCTTACAAATGTGCCACCTGATGCTAAGTATTTTACAGTAATAGATCTTTGCTCAGCATTTTTTAGTTTACCTCTAGCAGAAGAATCTATGTATCTTTTTGCATTCACATATCGTTTGAAACAGTACACGTACACCAGAATGCCACAAGGATTTAAACACTCACCACATGTGTGTAATTAAGTTTTGAGACATTAGAGCTTAGCAGTGTGTTGGCACAATGTCACGATTCTCACTCCCCGGGATGAGGCGAACGCCATGGGCGTGTCCCATGTCGCCATCACGACGACCTCCAACGCGTCCACTTCCGCCTCCGGGTCTCCGAGTATAAACACGGAAGTTTGGAGACGCTAGTTGCTGGTTCATGATTTCCTCCGCGTTTCATGCTACTAGCTCAGCCCTTCTCAAACAGACTCGCCGGTTGTCGACTGGACTGCCTTCCCGGTAATTTTTCCTGTTCTTCCGAACGGCAGTTTTATTTCTCGCACTTACCAGTGTATGGTTTTGTTTCTGTTCCGCTGTCTCACGTCAGCCTTTTTCCCCGGCTCGGCCCTCGCGTTACACCGTGACGGATACAAGACTGTTTGGCCTCTGGTTTTGGATTATTCACGGATTCCATTCTCTTTCCGTTGAAACGACGGTTTTGTTTGGTCTCTAGCTCTAGTGTGCCTTAGGAGTTACTTCTCGTTCCGTTGGGACGACGGTTTTAATTCTCGCACGACTCAGTACGGTTTCATTTTATCTCGCGTTTTCACGTTGGACTTTTCTTTCCTCACTCCGTGCTCTCTTAGCACCGCCACGAGGACAACGCTACCATCACCGTGACTGCCGCCGTTCCAGTCCTGCTGCTCTTCGTTAAGACCCCGGTCGTAACTCGCTGTGCGCGCCGCTGCACCTGTGGCCTCGCCACGCTAAACGTGACACACAATTATGTTGATGATGTTTTGATTTGTTCTGAAACAATAGAGCAAGGTCATAAGGACTCTATGGCTGTATTAATACAACTAGCTGAAGGAGGACATAGTATCCCAATCTAAATTGCAATATTGTCAGCCACAAGTAGAATATTTAGGAAGAATAGTGGCCCATGGGACTCGAGCAATTGTACCTTCACAGCTAGAAGGTATTAGTAAATTTCCTCAACCTATAACTGTGGGGCAGATGATGATATTCTTGGGAATGACAGGTTTTAGCGCAGACTGGATAGATGACTATGAAGTTAAGACAGCCCCACTCAGGGGTCTAATGAGTGAGGCAGGTACAAAAACATTGAGTGCACCATTAGTTTGGACACTAGATGCTCTAGTTGCATTTGAAAATCTGAAACAAATATTGCAAACAGCTCCTGTTTTAGCAACACCTGATTATACAAATCCATTCTACTTGTATGTGGCTAATAGACATGACAAGTATGCATCAGCTGTGTTAATGCAACAAACATGTAGTGGTAGGAAAAAACAGCCCATTACATATTACAGCACTAAATTAGATAATGTGGCTCAAGGAACATTTGAAGTGGCACAGGCAGAACAGTGTCAGTAGCCATGTTCTGCTGAGTTAGCAGAATTAAAAGCACTAACAGAAGCCTGTAAACTGGCAAAAGGAAAAGCTGTGGATGTATATACTGATTCAGCGTATGCACATGGCATATGTCACCTGTTTGGAGCTGTATGGAAACAAAGGGGTTTTAAGAAAGCAGACGGCACCCCTATTCAACATTTACAGCAAATATTCCGATTAATGAGTGCAATGATGATGCCTGCTATGTTGGCTATCATTAAATGTCAAGCCCATAGGAAGGATAATGACTTTGTTATTGAAGGTAACAATGCAGCAGATGAGGCAGCTAGACAGGTTTTGAAAAGTCAAATAGCTGTACTGGCACCACTGGTCACAGTAGAATCCATTAATACATTGGAAGATATAATAACAATGCAACAAAATGCAGAATTAAATGAGAAGGCATTGGGGAAACAGAGGTGGAGATAAAGACACCAATGGTGTATGGAGATCACATGATGGCTTGATTATTGCACCCTTAACACTTGTCACTATCTTGATTATTGATGCTCATGGTTTGGATCATTGTGTTCATGGTGAAGTAGATAGAAAAATCAAGAAGCAAGGATATTGGTCACCATTTCTTCAGGGAATGGTGGATGAAGCTCTAAGCAAATGTGAAGTTTGTGCTCAGAATGATCTGAGAAAAGGTATCACAACACCCATAGGTCATATACCATTGCCAGAAGGACCCTTTAGACATTTGGTGATCGACAATGTAGACATGATTAAGAAAATACAATGGAAAAGGTACATGTTGGTGGTAATAGACCGATTTAGAAGGTGGGTAGAAGCAGTGCCATCAATCGATCAAGCAGTGCGATCAAGGTGCATCGACAGTGATTAAATTCTTGACCAAGGAGGTAATTCCTAGATTTGGTATTCCAACAGAGATAAGTTCAGATAATGGAGCAGCAGTCATTCAAAAAGTGGTAAAATCAGTGCTACAGCATTTATGGATTAAACAACAGTTAGGCTGTGTTTACCACCCCCAATCACAAGGTATCATTGAAATGGTTAATGGCACAATTAAGGCTAAATTAAATAAAATCTGTGCATCCACAAGGCTCAACTGGGTAGATGCATTGCCATTAGCACTTGTGTTATCGAATGCAAGCGAATAGGAACACACATCTCACTCCACATGAGATGCTTACAGATAGACCTATGCCTGTTCCTCATTTAAGGGGACCTTATGAAGGCCCCCCACTTGAACTGAGGGAATATATGAAACAATTAACTGCTATACATAAGTTTATATATTCACAGGAGCAGTCCAGGACACCTGCACCAACAGCTGAACCGGAAAATCCGATTGTTCCAGGTGAATGTGTGTACCTTAGAGTGTTTAGGAGAAAGTGAAACGAGCCACGAAGGGAAGGCCCCTACGAAGTGCTTAAGGTAACACCAACAGCTATTCATGTAAAAGGGAAGGTTACATGGTACCATCTTAATCATTGTACCAGAGTACCCACACATGATTGCCCGAGTTTTCAGCATGGTAATGTCACTCCCTCGGAAAGGACGATGAATGATTCTGGAGATGAAGGACCTTCAAGTGCCATTGTCTCCCCCAATGAAACGGGTAGTGTGTCCCAGGAGGATTAAGGAGACAGACAGGGTGAAGACCACATTATGCATGATGGGCTGGATCCTCATCTGCCTGGTCTCGCTGATACTTCTAGCTGTGGGAAATCTGCTAATGGGACCACTAACCCAGTTAGCAAAAGAGAAATTGAACAGGAATCAGAGTTCCCTACGATTGATTTCTCAGACCTTGATTGGAGTTCCTATCCTGCACCCTAAAG
The DNA here is from genome assembly GCA_030068355.1 of Notoglanidium maculatum. NCBI lineage: Eukaryota > Metazoa > Chordata > Actinopteri > Siluriformes > Auchenoglanididae > Notoglanidium > Notoglanidium maculatum. The sequence goes on along the minus strand of JAQQZX010075529.1, from coordinate 5,986 downwards.
GTAATAATGAGGTAATACAAAAGACTAATATACAATTGGCTGATTGTGCTATGGCATTGACAGTACTTGCAGCAGATCAAGGAACAGTACCTCTAGGTAAATTATTTTTGGTTTATTTAATTAAAGATACTGTAAATGGTTCAGGTATAATTGGGAATTTAACTGAGAAAATAGTTTTTCAAGGATGGCCTGTTACAGAAATGTGTAAGATAATTGGACTTATAGAACTACAGCTTAAGTGTTTAAAAAGCAGATGCACAAAGTTGAATACAACAAAAGTCATGGAGATTCATACAGCTAATTCATTAATGAATGTAGAGAAGGTAATTCACAGACACAAAAGGGATTTGACAGATGAAATTGAATCAAAGGAAAGGGGGCTATTGGAGAAGGGCATTAGACAATAGATGGGCCCTGGCGGAGCTCAATGTAAGGAAATTAATGTTAAAGTGGCACCTAATTGGAGAGAAGTGCCAGATAACTATAAAATAAACTGGAATGCATCATATGAGTGTTTTAATAAATTAATAGGAAACATAGATCTTGGAACTTTTCCGGGAAGATGTGACATAATTTGGCATTTAGATGAAGATAATAATGGTAAGCAGCAGGAACTGTACTTAATATCAGTGAAATTATGACTATGTGGGAAGACTGTGAAAATTGACCTTTGGGCCTACCACGACTGGATCTTTATCAAGAACAAGATGCTGTAGCAGACTTTTTCTGGGTGTGTGGTGCAGCATCACTTTGAATGACCCTTCCAAGAGGTTGGACAGGTACTTGTGCTAGTGTTAAAGCTGTACAGAAGCTCACAATAATTAAGTGGCAAGACAACATTGAAGGATCTGCTGTAAATGAAAGCAGATGAAAGAGGGCATATCAGCAGGATCCCGAGGTTATCCAAGGGGCATACCAAATGAATTTAAAGCTAGACGTGAAATCGCAGCGGGTTTTGAGTCTATTCTTTTCTGGCCCACAATTAAGAAAAATGTGGAATGGATCAACTATATATACTACAATCAGCAGAGATTCATCAGTTACACTGATACAGCACTTACTGCTTTGGGAGAGCAATTAGCTGCAGCCAGTCAAATAACTTGGCAAAACAGACATGTCTCCATCAGGTTTGAATTTTGAAGGAATAAATTCCTATGTTATACATTGCTTGTACTTGTTTATATGAGCATTGTTATTTATAAATATGAACAGTGAAGAGCATAGGATCATCTGCTGAACGCAGATGCTTAGTGCATTATCGTGCCATCAGGCACTAGAGTGGGAATTTTACCTCTCAAACAGCAAAAGATGAAAAATGACAAGAATATAAACAAAAGGAGAGGTTTTTGCCCACTCCTGGGGAATGAGTGAACCCTATTGACACTATATGGTATTATTTTTGTTTTTTGTTGTTATTTCGTTCTTATTATCAAACTTATATTACATATACATGAAGGCTTGCAGGTGATGTTTGGATGATTATCTTTTGTATGGGCACTAAGACGGAAATGAGTCAAATCTGAGATGACTTATAGAGGTCATCGTTAAAGACGCCTGAGTTAAGTATTACTACTACTACTACAACTAATATTAAGGTAATGGATTTGATGTTTACTTTAGTGGACATGTTTAATCATTTTATGAGTGTTGGTATTAAGAACCTATTTGTATGTCAAGTATATTTTTTTGGGATCTGTGGTCGGTGTGATTCCTGGCTTGTGGTGGCAGGGTCTGAAATAGCCATCACCGGGGGGGTTAAGGGAGGTTCTAGATCGGAGGGCAGTGGCTTCTGGAGCATGGTTTGCTATTACTTTCTTTCTCTCCATTAATGCCCATAGCTCCTGTTTGTTGTGTCAACCAGTATACAAGAGACCCTTTGCCTCATCATGGCAGGGGTGGATGGACTGCAACTTTGTCAAACCAGGAACTGGGGATATCTTGGACAGATGCACTGGCTCTATGCATCTGTTTGCATTTGTCAACAACGCAAATGGATATAGAGCATGGGCTTGGAGATGACATGGAATTTTGAGTGACAGGTTGGTGTGTAAGCCTCCGGACAGCAGATGTATGGTGAATGGTGATGGTCACGGATGACTGTCTGTTGTCATGGCCAAGAGTTGGGTGATCGCATGGACTCTGATCTTTCTTTGTTTTGTGTACTGATTATTATTTGTTCTGAATTTATTGTTGTGTTTGGTTGTTCATGTACCCATTTGTTAGTGACTATTATCATTGTTTTTGTTATGGGGGAATGTATTGGTATATGGTTAACATGGATAACTATTGTTAATGGAAGGACTGTTTTTTTCCTGTTTTTTAAGCATTGACTGGATGGAAAAAAGCAAATGGGGACAAATGAAGTGCTAGTAACCTCTCTCTCTCCCTGCATCTGAACTCTTTATGTGGCATAAAGTCACAGGGGTTGGAAGAATTCAGCAAGAGATCTGGACAAGATAGATGACATCAAAATGTGTCGATTATGTTTATGGTTTACCATAATTTTGTTTTTAGCACTTATCTGTTGTTATTGTGTTTAGACATTTATTGTGTTGTACTTCTCATTTAACCTCTTTGTGTTTCGGCACAATAGCTGAAAAATGGGGGAATGTAGAGTTTTAGGAGCAAGGATTTAGCACTGTATGCATTATTAGATACAATTCAATGACGTATATCGTCATGTGTAACAACTGCATGTAGGCTTTAAAGGTAGCTTTAATACTTCAGAAAGTTATCCTCACATATGTAACACAACATATTTAGACACACTTAAAATCTGGGCATAGGTATGGTTTTCAAAAAAGCACCCAAGAAGCATCACCATATAGGAACACATGTATGTATCCTTTGGTTGCTAAAATGGGACAAAAATGTAGACAATAGGCTTCAACACTAACAGGTGGTGAACATATACACAGACAAATAACACAGAAGACATATGTCACAAACACTTAGAAATAGGAAAATGAGTAGGAACATATTTCTTATGTGTTATCTTTAACTAATTAATAATGGCTAACAAGCATAAATTAAAAGGGAATAAAGGTAATAACTAATTTTAATGATGGCTACTGAGGGTGTTAGGAACATATTGGTGGGAGCCAGACAGACGCGAAGTCAAGGAATGTGTACATGTCATCAATTTGTCAACTTGTTGCTCTTTATAAGAGTTTTTCAGAATGCTCTGCAGACCTCAGCTTTTATGGTTTCAGTAAAGACCTACCTTTTCTGCACTCCTTGGGTACGTAAGCTGTTTATTTAAGAGTTTCCATGACAGGGGCTGAGAGAAGTAAGTCATCTGCATATTGGAGCACTTGGCAGCCTTCTGGTGGAACAAAGGTGGACAGTGAGTCACATATAACAGAGGCAAACACAGCGGGAGAGTCAGTAAACTCTTGAGGAAGACGGGCCCAGGTGTACTGTCGCTTCTTGTACGTGAATGCAAATATAGGGTGGGAATCAAAATGAATGGGGACACTAAAAAAGACTGCACAAATGTCAATGACAGTAAAGTAAGAATGTGACAAACAAATAGTGGTAAGAATAGACATCACATTAGGCACAATGTGGCTAATGTGGCTGAGCTCCTACAGGCTCAAAAACAGAGTTAGGCGTGCGTAAATCCTGTGTAAAATGCCCAGAAACTTCAGGTTTGATTGGAGTTTTATAAGGTGAGGTACAAGGACGAATAACAGACTGCTCTAAGACAGAGGAGACTATGGGAGCAATTCCTTTTTCCTTTTCATGTAATGTAATACTGTTAATGAAGACGGGTCATGAATGTTTAAGTCTAGCGTGATACGGAGAACATGAAACAGTACCTACCTCATTAGCATGAGTTGCCCAAAGAAAACGGTTTACATCAGACAATTCAGGTGGGATCTCAGGCCTGTTTGTCGCTTCTGATGACTCAGGAACTGTACTCATAAACAGACATATGTTAGTGGAAACATGTAATCCTCTAGGAGTGAAATTAATAGACATCTGCAATTTGGTCATTTTTGCAATTTGGTCAAGTCCCACCCCAACAAATTGAAAGGAGTATTAGGGATGATCACAAATTTGTGTAATAAAATTACAGCTTTATCATCTGGGTTAGTAACATGTAATGAGTAGTAACATTAGTTACATGTAATGTTTTAGGACAGTCAATGGGAATCCCTTCTATACCCACAGAGCGGACAGTAGCAACTGATACTGGACCATTTCATTGCACACCACTAAGTAACGATGTGGTACATCCTGTGTCTACCAAAAAAGAAAAATCACGACCATTAACATTCAATGACAACATTCGCCCAGTGTCTGGGTTTGTGGCAGTAGTGACAATCTCTAGAACGATTAGAAAAGTGCTGTCTTTTGTCAGGATTTTAGCATGAGCGGCGGTGACCAAGTTCAATGTGTGTTTAGGTTGTAGAGTAGGGAGTGCTCCTGCAGCTTTGAGTTCACGGATTCGAGCACCAAAATTAGCGAGTGTGATATTAGTTATACCTCTCATAGAAATGCGCAGAGTTTGTGCGTGAGACGTTTGCATGTTATTTAAGAAAGTAATTAAATAAAGCTGCCTCATGTCATCAGTACCTGCTGGCAAACATGCATCTTCAGTCCATGCCTTATGGAAATGAGCCAGAAAGGCGGATGCACGCTCACCAGGGTTTTGTTTTGTGTTAGTAGCTTGAGATAAATCGTGAGCAGCTACGTTTCTTTTGTCTAGGAAAACGCGCAGTTCTGTGTAAAAAGCAGTGAAATGATCATGAGTAGCCCATTTGTAATATGGTTTATCGGTGACATTAATGTTAGTGACTACATCATTTTCGCGCTTAAGAGTCAAATTTGCTTTAGAGATGATTCTGTTCTCTGAGGTTCGATCTGACTTCCATGGGTGAAAGTCAATTAGACTCCAAAATCTATTAGAAAGCCTTCCCAGCAGATTGGAGGTTATTATAACAGCAAAGGGGGACTATCTGAAATGGGATGTTCAGCAAACATTCAAACCCACTATCTGCTAGCTGCACAGAGTCATCACTATATTGAGGCTCTTTGTGCCCCAAGCTGAAACAAAAATGTAAAAATACTCAGTGAGTCTGTTTTAGTAACCCAATTAACATAAATTTAGATCATATTGAATGTACATCCAGCACCTTTGTTCTAAAGCTAGGACTGTTAAATGTTAAATGATCTCTTACACCTAAAGTGATTATTGTTACTAAAATTATTTCTCATCAGGAGCTTGATGTATTGTGTTTAACAGAAAGATTAAACCAAATGAGTATTTACCATTAAATTAATCTAGTCCTCTTGGAAACAGTTATATACACCATCTTCATCTACCTGGCAAAGGAGGAGGCATTGCAGTTATCCATCCATCCATCCATTATCTACGTATACTGCTTTATCCGTCTGGGTCGCGGGAGGAAGCTGGAGCCAATCCCAGCAGTCATTTCGGGCAAGACCCCTGGGCAGGTCACCAATCCACCACAGGGCCACATTGCAGTTATTTATAATGATAATCTAGGTATGAAGCCACAAAAAATGAATCTCTTCAATTGATTCCACTAATTATTATTTACAGATAAGGGTAAACAGATACAGATATTATTTACCCAGGGCCATATTCTGAATTCAATTTGTGAATTTACATATTTCATCTCAAATCAGGCTGTCTAGACATTGTTGGATAATTTAATATTCATTTCGATAATCTAGAAGACCCTCTGAGAACAGTGTTCATGTCCATTTTAGAATCAATAGGAGTTAATCAGGACATAATAGGACCCACTCATGATAGTGGTCACACCCTTGATCTAGCACAAATTCTGGAAAAAGTATAGAAAATGTAGTCACATTATCCTTGCCAAGCCTCGAATTTACCCGTGTTTGATTTCATGTGTTTCGGACTCTGCCTGTTCTGTTATTGTGTTTTGGATATTCTGGGATTTACTGTTTGCTGTTCGACTGACCCTGTTTCTGCCTTTGGATTATTCTT
>JAQQZX010075509.1:0-12114 GCA_030068355.1 Notoglanidium maculatum | reverse complement strand
TCAAATAAAAGTAACCACAAACATTTAACTGAAACAAACAGAATTTGTGTAATTATACACACATTTACCCTGTTACACTACTGTGCTGTGGCAACAGTGATAGGGGTTAGAATAGAGAGAAGGGATTGTATACAGCAAAGAGCCCAGGCCAGATTCAACCAATCGGCGCTGGGAATCCCAGCTTTTTGTATCTTGCCATTTGATTGTAATCTTCATCCTGTTCTTTGAAGAGTGAAAGAGTTGATGATTGAGATTATTTTGTTCACTTAGGAGGATGTATGTCCTCATGTTTTCTTTAATCTCCCTACTCTTTGTTTCAGGTCTTACTACTTCTACCAGTAGTTGTACTTGACCTTGGACCTCATCAACCTTTTTGCTGTCCTGCTAGTCTACACATCTGATCAGACACTCATCTTGTCAAGGATATATAGTGATAAGTGGTTGTACAGTGTTTGCAGTGAAATTGTGGCAACGACAGTTGCCGTTAATTTACTGTAAAGTTGATCTTTGCAATAAAATACTGTAAAATATCAAACGGCTCTATTGTGTTTATCACTGAGATAGATTGTAATTAGGTTCACAGTATATGTTGTTTTTAAAATAGTTTACCGTAAACAGGTTTATATTACAGATGTTAATTTTAAAGCAAATTACAGATGTTAATTTTAAAGCAAATTACCGTAAACAGGTTTACAATGTCTCTTTTTGTTCATGGTAATTTACCATAAGCAAACAACAGCTCTCAACCATGAAATTTACTGTTGTCAAAACAATATACGTTAATGTCTTATACATTGTCACCATATTATTTACGCTGAAATTCACCACAGCTGCCAGTACTTTACCGTAAATTCTACAGACTTTTTTTTACAGTGTTGGTTTCTCTTTTAAAACAATTTCAACATAAATATTTTAACAACAATTCATAAACAACAAAAGTTTCAGTTGCTAGGTCCTTGTTCCATCTTTTCTTAAGGTCTCATTGCAATGCCATTCTAGGGCAACACAAAAGAAGTAGTTACTATTCAGACCATAGAGTTGTTTGCTTCTTAAACTGAATACATTCATCAGATACTTTATTATAAATACATTTAGTTGGTGAACTATAGCACACCTACTGCCATGCCTTTAATTGGGTCTTCATCTGTGGTTTGTCTTTGACCACAGGAACATTATTTGCAGGCTATTTACAAGGTTAACCTAGCACTGCCATGTACAGAACACCAGCAACACTGCCATGACTTATTTACTCATACCAGCTGTTATGTCTAGAGGTATGTGGGTACCTTTAAACAGGTGAAAAATGGAAATAGTGCGCAACCAAACACAAAACCAAAGAGTGAAGACAACCACAGACAAGTGAAATGAATGTATATATACAAAAACTTTATATACAAATTATATACCACAAAAATTTCTACAAAACACAAACAAACAAACAGGTTGGTTTCAACTGACAACACCAAACAAAGGAACCTAGCAAAATAAAACGTCCCTACCCTATCTGATATTTAAGTGCTGGATGACTAGTGAGACCCCAAACTAAATCAAAACAAATTCTCACTAACTACACTATCTATCTACAGAACAAAACTTACACAGGGTGGTGTTGCCTCTAAGCTAATTCTATTTCCTACATGGTGCACAATGTAAATGTATAAGATATTAACAAAGTCAAAGTGGTAACAATATATACAAACAGGTGAAAAAAAGTCTATACAACAGAAATAGCTTGGTAGGAAAAAGAAAGTGAAACTAATCTAAACCAACCATATATTTACATATATTTACACACACATTATATATATATATATATATATATATATATATATATATACACAAACCATATACACTTGTCTGTACAATCAAACTTCAAATAACTCTCCAACAACTACCAACTCTCTCCAACACAAACTAACTAACGCCTCAAAACACCCTCCACGAATCTCGCGGGGTTACGGCCTTTAAAAGGCCCAAAGGCGGGACATCCGGAGCAATCGTCCAATGGCCGATGACGTTGACGAACGACCAATCACCGAAGTTGGGAGGCAGGACATCCGGAGCGATCGTCCAATAGGCGGCAAGTCTGGTGACCATTCAATCATCGCCGCTGGGAGGCGGGACATCTGACGGCTGAGACAATTTGCAACAGAAAAACACGAGAAAAGAACGGAAAACAAACAAACAAGCACCTTACGTGTCTCAGCACGTAACACCAGCATACCCAAGGCCAGCCCATAAACATACTAAGCGCCTGCTTAGGGCCACACAGCCATCATGGGCCCCCAGCTGATTAGCCTGATTTGCATCTGGGGTTTGATTTGAATAATTTTGTGTTTCCTGTTGTAATTAGCCATTATTATGTAAACTTGTAATCACTTGTAATAGCATTAATTGTGTCATGAATCATTCCTTATTCATGCACTGCACGTCATGAAATCTCGGCACTTACGAAAGTTGATGTAAACTACACAGACTACAGTTCCCGTTAGCACCTGCTCCCAGCCACGAGGACTGACAAGGGGAGACAGGTGTATCTCATTTGCACGGACTGATTATGCAAGGTTTAAAAGGACTGCCTTTTGCGCTTCGTCCTTGCGAAGCATTTGACTAGCCGTCGTGTTATCAGCCGAGCGTTTATTCCCGTGTTTACTTTCTGTGTTTTGACTCTGTTTTCTGTGTTTTGAATACCATTTGTGGATTCTGTTTGCCCAGCGCTTGACCTATTTTCTGGATTTTGGCTACTCTCCTGCCTGATGTTTTGTACCTTTGCCCGTTGTGTTTTTTAATACACACAGTACAGCTTTATCTCCGTGTCCCAATCCTGCACCTGTGTCTCGACCATGCCGCAACAGCATCAGCACCGTGACATAATGCTTCGCTAAAATCACTCCTTTAGATGTCAAAGAGGCTGTAAAAGTCATGGAACCCACGCCTGTTCCAGTGAGAGCACAAGTTACAGAGCTTGTTTTAGTGCGAGCAAAAGTCACAGAGCCTGTTCTTCTCTCAGTAGCAGTTCCTATTCCAGCTCCAGTTCAAGTCACAGAGCCAGTTCCTGTCACAGCTCAAGTTCAAGTCACAGAGTCAGTTCCTGTCACAGCTCCAGCTCAGGTCACAGAGCCAGTTCCTGTCACAGAGACTGTTCCTGTCACAGATGCCGCTCAAGTCACAGAGACTGTTCCCGCCGAGGTCACAGAGCCTGTTCCGGATGAAATCTCAGCGCCTGTTCCCATGCTAACAGAGCCAGCCCAACTCTCTGAGCCTGCCCAAGTCTCCGAGCAACTCTCCGAGCCTGCCCAAGTTTCCACGCAACTCTCCGAGCCTGCCCAAGTCTCCAAGCAACTCTCCGAACCTGCCCAACTCTCAGCACAACTCTCCAAGCCTGCCCAACTCCCAGCGCAACTCTCCAAGCCTGCTCAACTCTCAGCACAACTCTCCGAGCCTGCCCAACTCCCAGAGCAACTCTCCGAGCCTGCTCAACTCTCAGTGCAACTCTCCGAGCCTGCTCAACTCTCAGCGCAACTCTCCAAGCCTGCTCAACTCTCAGCGCACCTGTCCAAGCTTGCTTCTATGCCTAAGTTCCTGCCTGAGTTCCTACCCATGCCCTCACCATGGCAAAATTTTGGCATGGGGAACCCAGTGATACTCCTGCCCCTACAGGCCCAGGACCTCCGAGAAGCAAAGTTGTTGGGCACTCTGGGAATAGCGCCTTGGGGGGGTTATGTCATGAACCGCTTATTTATGCACAGCGTGCCGTGAAATCTCGGCTACGCACGCGAAGCACTCTTCATCTTCGTCGCGGGAGCACGAACTTAGGCATACTGATGGAGAACTACATGGACTACAGTTCCCATGAGCACCTGCTCCCAGCCAATCGGCCAATCAGTAGGAAGCAGGTGTCTCTCATTCATGGACTGATTAGCCGTGCTTTAAAAGGACTGCCATATGCGCACATGCTTTGCGAAGCATTAGACTAGGCACTGTGTTGTCTGCCGAGCGTATTTACCCGTGTTTATTTGATTATTGTGTTTGACTCTGTTTTCGTTTTTGACTACTCTTTGGACTACTCTTTGATACTCTGTTCGCTGATCGCTCGACCCATTTTCTTTATATTGAATTACTCTCTCTGCCTGCCGATTTTGTACCTTTGCCTATTGTGTTAATAAACACTATACAGCTCATGGAAAACATGGAAAATACATACCAGGGTCAAAACCAGAATCAACAAAATGTCCAAAGCCTCAGAAATGCACACAGTAAGGACAGTGGCAAAATTTTCACAGTGATAATGGATTTGGTTTGAATTCATAGTCCTTCTAATGAGACTCCCAAATGAGTAACAACTGGAACTAGTAGGTTGGCAATCTGGAACATTGTATTGTCTAGACTGGCTATGAGTGAGATCTAATGCTCCTGTTGTGGCTTGATTAGGGTCTGGAAGTGACACCTTGACAACTTTGATGTAAATTTTGAAAGTACTGAAAATTTCTTTTCACAACATTAATACTATGTGAAAACAGGCTACGTAAATCTTCACACCAACTTGGCAAAATTCAGTGTGACAAACTAAGCTGTGACAAACAAATCTAATTAAATATTTATAATTGAACTTACTACTCTTATCAACAATTTTCCAAAATTGTTTTAGATTTATAATCTCTTTAGTCAGTTACTCCTCTGCAATTAATAAAACAGTCTTTTAATCACACTGAAAACAAAATAAATCTGTTTTCCTGCAACAATGGCAGTTTTAGACTCAGTTTAATCGTGTGAGACAAGAGAACTATGTTAAATGCCTATATACAACACAAGTGTACCATATACAGTATGATTACTTTCCTCTGTAAGTATAAAGTACATTTTGACAGTCAATAAAGCCTGTACAGAAGGCAACTATTTGAAAGCTCTTCATAGTACACAAAAGGTGTAGTGAGTCCAGGAAAAGAGTTAGTGCTCCATGTTCCACCAGCTGCAAGAATATGAAAATCTCTAGGAGACATGTTAAATGAAATTATGTGATTTACTCTCTGTCCTCCAATATCTATACCTTACCATGTATTATGTAGCAATCTAGTGCATGAAGGACTTGCATCAATACAAACAGTCCTTGTCATGATTTCTATGTCTGCAATTAAAGGCTTGCCAAATTGTGTCCTATAGTGCTGAAGTCTGTTAGTATCACTCAGAAGGTGCAGGTACTAATTCCAGAAAGACTGCCCAGAATCTAAGTTAACTCAAGAACAAGCTTGGTTTCTAAAGATAGGAATGCTCTTTACCACCTCTTTTTTATTGTAAATCATTTATTTATTTGATCTTAAATTTAGATTTTAAATATGAATTAGATTTTCTCCATTATGAATTATGTTTTCTGTAGTATGCCTAGGGTCAAATTATCTGTAATCTAACCACTCAATTGAACTGTATTGCACAGCTCAGTGCTTTCTCTGATTTAATTCAATTGATTTGCACTGTCAGCTCATAATCACACCTGTCATAAAGTAAACAAGATGTGTTACAACAGAGAAAACAAAAGGACTCATGGAATCAATTTTAATAAGGAGGGGGGAAATAATAACATTGAAACCAAAACTGCATGAAGTGAGCCACTGGGTGAGCAATTGTGGCCCAGTCTAATATACTGTAGGTAATAAATATGAGGCAGTTATTTTTGCCACTTCCTCTTCTTTTGACAAACAATATAATATTTGGAGTTTTTGATTGGTTTATAAAAGGTTCATTTACATTAAAGCCCATCACTGGGTGATGGTAAGAAACATAAGTGATGTAAATTTAAAATAATCAGTAACTTGAACCATTCAGCATGCTAACCATGCTAACCATTCTAAGGATGTTGTGCAGGGCATGGAGTGTAAGGATTCCATGCCAAATTATGGTGAGGTAAAAAACTTCCATGCTCATAATTGTTTAACCCTAGATAGGGAAAAATATGACCTAGTCTAGCTAGTTTCTAGTCCTAGTTTAATTAGTCATTCCTTTTTTTAAATATTTGCCTGGCTCAGCGATTATTTGAATTAGTTTCTATTTCATAAACGCATCTCTGTTCCGATCAAGATCATTCAAGTTTGTCAAGATATCTTATTGAATTGAAGACTCAACAATTAGTTCCTGACTCTGGTACCTATTCTTACATACATCTTTATATACACTGCCTGTCCAATAGGACAAGAGCCTCCCATTGGATAATTACTACATGGATGATTATGTTTAAGCTGGCAACAAGTTATTTAACCCTAACTGATGCAGTGAGTAGCTTCTCATTTCTTAAACAACCGGAATGTCGGAAGACATCCTGTGGTTGTGGAAAAGATGTTAATCTGTTTCAAAAGGGACAAATTGGCATGCATCAATCAAAGAAAACATCTAAGGAAAAACTACTAAAATTGTTTAAGAACTGTCCAATGCATTATTAAAACTGGAAGGATAGTGAGGAACCATCATCATCACGGAAGAAATGTGGTCAGAAAAAATCTTGAATGATCGTGATCGGCGATCAATGAAACATTTGGTGAAATCAAATCGTAAAAAATCAACAGCTGAACTAATGGCTATGTTCAACAGTGACAGTAAGAGCATTTCCACATGGACAATGCGAAGGGAACTCAAGGGATTGGGACTAAACAGCTGTGTAGCCTTAAGAAAACCACTGATCACTGAGGCTAATCAGAAAAAAAAAACTTCAATTTGCTAGGGAAAAAAGGCTTCCATTTGTTAGGGAGCATAAAGATTGGACTCTGGAGCAATGGAAGAAGGTCTTGGGTCTGATGAGTCCAGATTTACCCTGTTCCAGAGTGATGGATGCATCAGGGTAAGAAGAGAGGCGCATGAAGTGATGCAACCATCATGCCTAGTGCCTACCATACAAGCCTGTGGGGCAGTGCTATGATCTGGGGGGATGCTGTAATTGGTCAGGTCTAGGTTCAGCAACGTTATGTGCCCAAAGAATGAGGTAATCTTACTACCTGAATGTAATGAATGGTTATTCCATCAGTGAATTTCTTCTTCCCTGATGGCACAGGCATATTCCAAGATGACAATGCCAGGATTCATTGGGCTCAAATTGTGAAAGAGTGGTTCAGGTAGCATGAGACCTCATTTTCACACATGGATTGGCCACTACAAAGTCCAGACCTTAACCCCATCTTTAGCATGTGCTGGAGAAGAACTTGCGCAGTGGTCTGACTGTCCCATCATCTCTACAAGATCTTGGCGAAAGATTAATGCAACTCTGGACGGAAATAAATTTTGTGACATTGCAGAAGCTCATCGAAACGATGCCACAGCAAATGCATGCTGTAATCAAATTTAAAGGCGGTGCAACAAAATATTAGTGTGTGTGACTTTTTTTTTTGACAGGCAGTGTACACTCACAGTAAAAATTTTGTCAATCAAAAATTCCTTTGTAAATACATTGTAAAAAAATTTAAACAGAACAAATGTAATAAAGCAATAAATAGGTGTTGGAAGTGTTGAGTGTTTTTTTTTATTGGAAATAATTTCACTTTAATTGGAGGAGGCTGAGCTATTGATCACTCTAATTACAGTATGCATTTATATCACATATTTGTCTTAAAATTGAGTTTAGCACTGTATAGAAGTCTATGGAATTAATTTCTTTACCTTTTAAATGTGCATTCTTTTATAGCAGTCATTTACAGGCCCCGATAATACATCCATAGATACAATAAAATAATTTTTCAGTGAAGCACTTTAATATTTTTCCTTTATTAATTACCATTCTGAACTATTTGGTTGTGTCTATGGTGGTAACTGTCCTTTAAATTAGCTCTTCAAAAACTTTTAACTGTCAGTGTATACTCTTAATCCAGAAAGGTGCTTAAATTCTAAAAGACCTCCTTAGTAATAATCTGCCAAAAATACAGATGTCCAGCCGGTATAATACTAAGTGTACTGTGTGGAATTTTGATGCTAAATTATAATTAGGGCTTGTGTATAAAGGAAGTATAAAGTAGCAATAGGAAGGATATGTTTTGTGTAATGTGAACTATGCTATGTATTTGTATTAACACGAAAACTAGATGTGAGTCTTATGTTAAGAGACACCTAATGTAAATCTGACTCATGAGTGAGGAGTGTAAAGCATTTGTTGAGAGGAATGTTTAATAAATAACTGCAGAGAACTTGGAAGCGATAACACGCTGTTGCCTGCCTCATCATTTCTCTCCTGTATTTCAGGACTGTATCTGTTATCTCGGTGCCGCCGCGCGGTACCCGTAACACTTGGTCAATTCTCTTGGTTGTAAAGTAAAGGTACAATGGCATGAAATGATACTTCGCCTGAAGAAAGGCTTGCCATGTTCAAGTTTCTTAGTAGAAAAATACCATAACATCATTAAACAAAATATGACCAATATAATCTGTGATAAATATGATTGAGGATGAGAGGGTTTCAGACACAGTCAGAGGTTTCACCAACCTTGACCTCACTGCCATTCCTTCAAACATCTTTAACTGTCAGTCACTGAGGAGGTTAGGGGTTAGTTAGTTCACACTCTGTTTCTGCCAGTATTACTGACAATGACCCTCCTTGATTAATTTACTATCAATTAGTTGTATCTGCAGTCTAGTTCATCCAATTTGAAGCAAGATTCTGTCCACTGATTTTAATAGAAAGTGCTGAGATTTAATTATTTAATTTTTTAAAATTTATTTCAAGTCCAACCTAAAATCCAACATAATTTTTTATAACTTGTTTTAATTCTTTAATTTTTTTAGGATCCTTTATCTTTAGCATTTTTTTTATTTTTCTCTTCTCCACCCCACTTCTGCCTGTCAGTTTAAGTAGATTTTCCGAGCTATTCTTGCAACCCTGAACTCATTGGATTACACAGAACTGTCATATGCGTCAACACCAGGCATCGCTCAAGATCAGGGCTCGTCACACATATGTGAGTATATTCCAGCACGCATTACTGATATGGCTGATGCAACAATCAACATTCATGGAGTCCACTCTTGCAGTCGCAGTCACAGAGCCTGCTCCTGCTCCAGTCGCAGTCACAGAGACTGCTCCTGTTCCATTCACAGTCACAGAACATTCTCCTGTTCCAGTCTCAGTCACAGAGCACGTACTGGTTCAGTTGTCCACAGTTAAACTTGAATTCCTCCCTGAGTTCCTGACTATGCCCTCATTGAGGCAAAAGTTTGGCATGGTGGAGTCTAGTGCTACGCCTGAGCCTACAGACCCAGGCCCTCCATGGAACAACCTTGTTGGGTGCTCCGGGAGTAGCGCCTTTGGGTGGGGGTTCTGTCATGATCTGCCCTTCGTTGCACTCACAGCACACTTTGTGAACTTGGCCATGCGCAGCATGCTCCCAATTATATCTGCCATTCATAACATGGCAAAACACACTCCCACATTTTTCCGGGAACTACTACCTAGGACTACAGTACCCAAGAACACTTGCATCTCATCAGGATGGCTGACACACACTGACACAGTCCATATCATATGACTGTCAATTGGGTGCAGGTGCATCCAATTCATGCACCCTCATGCCATGTTTAAAAGGACTCTCTGTTTCACAATGACTTTCCAAAGCAGTAGACTTTCCCAAGCACTAGCAGTTTAGCCCCCATGTGCACACTTGCCAAGCTTTCTATTATTCATGATTGAGTTTCTGTTTTTTTTTACTCTGGATTTTCTCGATTTGGATATTGTCTTTTGCCTTCCCTGTGTTGTTTTATTTGCTGATTACCCGACATTGTTTCTGTTCTTTGGATTACTCTTTTGCCTGCTGTTTTTGTACCTTTGCCAGTGTTTAATAAATATTATTGATTTCTATGGTGTCTCCTAACCTGTGCATGTGTTCAGCCAAAGCCCACCGATGTGACACATCAAGTTCAAGTTCAAGTGGCTTTTATTGTCATTTCAACCATATACAGATGATCCAGTACATGGTGAAATGAGACAACGTTCCTCCAGGACCAAGGTGCTACATATAAGACAACACAGAAGTATAATGGTGCACATGTGCAACAGAACACAACATAAAACAACATAAAGTGCATGTGTGCAAACATTGCAAAGACAACATAAGGTGCAAGTGTGCAAAACATGCAAACACTGCAGACAGACATCACAGGACAAGACAGTGCAGCGCTAATCCAAATCGAATGTGCAAAAAATTGCAGAGGTAGTTGAATGTATACATTTATTTGTGTGTGTGTGTGTGTGTGTCAGTCTTCAGGAGTGTGATGGCTTGGGGGAAAAAACTGTTACACAGTCTTTAAGTGAGGGCCCGAATGTTTCGGTACCTTTTTGCCAGATGCCAGGAGGGTAAAGAGTGTGTGAGGGGTGTGTTGGATCTTCCAAAATGCTGGTGGCTTTGCAGATGCAGTGTGTGGTGAATGTCTATGATGGAGGGAAAAGAGAGTCTGATGGTCTTCTCAGCTGTTCTCACTATCCACTGTAGGGTCTTGCGGTCTGATACAGTGCAGTTTCCATACCAGACAGTGATGCAAATAAGTATATCAACTTGAATATTGTTCTCCATGTCTTCTCTCATATCCAGCATCTTTTATTGCTTTCCTTGAAATCCCAAGATTTTAAGGTGTATATCTGAGTCAGCATACTCACAGTCAATGAGCAAAATTACAAAGTCTTCACAAAGCTCACCCTTGCAACATGTCCTAGCAACAACCTGGCTATTCTCTTGTTCTTTATTGGTCTAATATAGTATGGTATGGTACTTGTCCTGTACTTTAACAGGATCATGCCCATGATCAATCTACCTGTTTGCACCTTCGCAGGTACTTTCTGCGAAGGCCCATCTCCCACCACCCATTCTCACCACTTTATACAGAGGGACTATCAAGAGCATTCTGAGCAGCTGCATCACTGTCTGGTATGGAAATTACACCATATCAAATCGCAGCTTTGATAGATAGTGAGCATATAGTGAGAACAGCTGAGAAGATCATCAGAGTTTCTCTTCCTTCTGTCACTGACCTTTACCACACCACACATGCTGTATCTGCAAAGCCACCAGAATTGTGGATGACCCCATGCACCCTGCAATCAAATTCTTTACCCTCCTGCCATCTGGCAAGAGGTACCAAATTATTTGGGCCCTCACTGCCAGACTGTGCAACAGTTTCTTCCCACGAGTCACTTCCCAACAGTGACTTTCTGGTGGCTCAACATAGGGTTCTTTCTATCATCTCTGCATAGTATAATTTCAGTGTGGGTGAAAATTAAACCTATCAAATATTCACCTCAAGTTTCCAACTCAAAATAACAACTATAGGGGGAAAAAGAGAATAAAAAAGAAAATCTTGTTGGGAAGTAGCAGGAATGATGTACATAGCATACCCTCAGCATGAAACCATAGAATTTCTAGTAACAGGGTAAAACTAATTTGTGCAGATTTCTGACAAAATTAGACATTTTAAAGACATACTGGACAAGGAATTATTATTATTATTATTAATATTATTATTAATAATAATAATATTAATAATAATATTTTCTTCAGAAGTTTTCCTCATAGTGACATACTGTATGTGTTGTATAAGATTTAGAGAATTTCAGCAAGCTTAGTACATCATTTAGATTTTGAATTTAAGTATTAGCAAATGGCCACAAAAGGCATTTATCATGGCTAAAATAATGAATGGTGAACTTATTATACTGCATATGATGCAAAGGGTATGACTTGTTATCTGGTTCTGTGCTGCTCCTTGCAGTGACATTTTAATAGCAGTTTGTCAGCAACTTTGCTCTTTGTATTCAAAAACAAACCAAAGCCATTTTTTGTGTTTCATTCATTAAGCATTTTTTTCCCTTAAGTGCCCTTTTGTGATAAATTTACTCTGGAGAAGGAGAAATTTGTGATTGATGAAAGTGTCTTCTTTCAAATATGTTTGAAATCAACTCGATAGAAAGAGACATACTATCACATAGATCACAATGTGACATACAGGAATAACAGTGTGGACAAATTAGACATCTCGAATATGTTAAAAATGTTAGTAGACATATGACATACAGTGCATGCAGAAAGTATTCACAGCGCATCACTTTTTCCACATTTTGTTATGTTACAGCCTTATTCCAAAATGGATTAAATTCAT
>JAQQZX010075430.1:0-12119 GCA_030068355.1 Notoglanidium maculatum | reverse complement strand
ATGAGTCACGGTTTTGTCTCACCAGGGGTGATGGACGGCTTCAACTCGGGCAGTTGTTGTGGCCATCCTGTACCTGTGATAAAGTGATAAAGCGCTGACACCTGAGACTCCTTCCAAAAATGCTAAATAAATGTCTCCTAACAAGAAACCTCACCACATCAACAATTATATATTTTTCTTTATTAAACAATAACATTTTTTAAAATCAGTTTATTATTAATTAAGATTATGTGGAGTATGCGCTGTTACTATAGAAACAATATTAGAATGAATGTATTAATATCAACCTATCATACACGCTGGACCTACTCTCTGAGCCATGCATTTATACAAACATAATCAACACCTACTGATTATTCAGATTTGAGAAGTCATCCATGCTGTGGTATAAAGTGTTTTTATTCGCAACTGACAAAGTGGAAGAAAAAAGTGTTGTATTCTTCGTAGTTAGTAGTGTATTGACAAATTAATATTCAATATACTTTATTTTTAATGGTTTAAAGTGATATATTGTGGGTTACCTTAACCTTGGGAACTTCTTACAAGGTTGTTTAATATTGCAAGCAAGTTGGTTTACAGATGATATTCACTTATGTCATCATTTTTAGACTCTCTTTTTATAACACACACACACACACACACACACACACACACACACACACACACACACACACAGAGTTAGCATCTGTTGTTGTAAAGATACACCTGCTACAGGAGGGTCATTTACTCTGCATTAAAGCCACATAAGCACAGGAACACTTCATTATTTGACAGACTGTGTGAGCGAGAGACTAGAGGCAAGCTAAGCATGGTAAAAAAAACAACCCGGACTGCAGTTTCAGCATATGTATCTTATTTGCCTAACTACACACACACAATCTCTCTCTGTCTCTCTCTCTCTTTATTTCTTTCTTCTTTTCTGTTATTGTGTTATTTATATGAATGTTAGACATTACATGATTGCCCACACAACTAACACAACTAAATTAAAGGACAAGATTACTGAATGAGCAAGGAACATCCCCCAATCTCATATCCACACACACACACACACACACACACACACACACACACACACACACACACAAGCACACAGGGTTCACACTGACATGATCAATTTATCAGAACCCCACTGGGCTCTTAATTGAGATAAATATACAGTATATAATATACAGTATTATATACAGTATACAATATATGTGCACATTTACACACAAAACTGCACACCCTGATGAAAGAGATGCTATTTATAGTACTGTGACGTCTCTGCTCCTCCTCCACATCTGCCAGGCATGCTATTTACATTTGTCTCTTGGGAACACACATGCACACCCACACATACACACACACAGGGTTCACACTGAGATGATCAATTTATCCAAACCCCACTGGGTTCTTAATTGAGATAAATAGTGTATGGCACACACAAAGATGATCTCGGCAAGTAATTTTTTTTGTATTTTCATTAATACAAAATATAATTACAATTTAATGAGGCTGCACATTTTCATTTTTTAATGGTGAAGACCAAAAAACAGCATGTGCAACAAATGCATGTGTGAATGCATGCGCCCTACACATGGTCTGTGTGGGCTGTATGGAGCGGCAGCTCTGCTGGGAAGTGATGGCAACGTTTTTAAAAGGAAATGTCAAACTGAAATCAGATTTGCACAAGTGCTACGCAATGTGAGTACAAGTAGATTGTGACACAGAGGCTCGAGCAGCCCTGAGACTGCTCAGAACTATTGCAATAACAAAACTTTAGCAGAGCAGATCCAACTTTCTCGCCATCAATGTAAGAAACAGATTATTTTCTTATTTTCAATCCACAGCCAGTGGACATACAGCGCACATGGGAGTTCAAGGCCAGGAGGAAATTTTCTTTCACACGGGTCTGTTTGTTGAACAAATTCAACAAATCAAAAAGAATAGAGAGGTGCCTCTTTACCCTGGAGATGTGAGTTAAGAACTCCCTAAAACATATTGTGATCACAATTTGAAAACAGTCAGGGGTGGAAAGTAACAAAGATACTCTCATTACAGTGCTTGAGTACATGGTTCAATGTTAAGGTATGTTTTTGAGTATAAAGAAATCATAAAACTTTTTGTTTTGCTTGAATTTAAAAAAATAAATATGATTTTGATCACAGAGTGTAAAAAAAATAATAATGAATGCATACACTCTGTGATCAAAATCATATTTTATATATATAACCCTGGAAGACTGTAAGCCAATCAAAAGGCAGAATGTGCAAATTTTAAATTATTTGATTTAAAAAAAATTTTTTTGAAAAAAGGAAAACAAAAAAATTCCTGCACTTCAGGTGAAAAGTCTGCACTTCAGGCACCAAATGCTTAAACGCAGCAGCAATGATAGAGATAATGGAGATGGATGAATATCCTCAGCCAAATGTATGAGTTATCTTCAGTTTTATCAGTTTTAGTATATTATGCGAGCCAAAACCCATGGAGTTATCAGCATTTCACAACTCAACATCCAACCTTCAGAAACATGTACAGGTAACACTGTTACCTAGCTGAGCACACTAGATTATCTAGCCAGATGTTTTGATATTTTATAGTATGAAAGCGCTGTATTAAGCTTAAGATGTCATTTGATGATCAGTACCAATTACCTGTCATGCCTAGAGGTAGGTCTTAGGATAATGTCTAAGGGACATCTTTGATAGATAGCTACATATAAAGCTACAAATAAGTAGGAATTAACATGAGCTACATAACTATCTAACCTAGCAGGCCACTGAAACGCCAATAGCACTTGGTAGCTACTCAGGTAATGTTACAATTAAATTTGAGCATTCAGGTTGTGTTCACTTCAGCATAGCTCACTTGGTAAGTTAACATCATTGCTCAAACACGCATTTTTCAGATATTGAGCTTTTTCAGTCATTTGTGCCAATTGAAGATGTGTAAAAAAGTAATCTATAAAGTACTTACTCAGATGGTTTTTTTCACCAGACAACGTATTTACTCTTACTTAAGTCATTTCCTTGATCACTTTTACTCATGTGAATTTTTACTGCAGTAGGCTGTATTCTTTCCAGCACTGCAGCTATAAGAAAAAAAGCACCAACAAACTGAGCTTGAAAAACCCATAAATCAAAAAGACAGCTAATCAGAAGACAGAAGCTACTACATCACACCCAAAGAAAATTACTTACTCATCCTAGAAGCTACAGCCATAGCAGCTACAAATACTAAGGATACATTTTAATGCTCAGAAGGGCAGAGCCTCGCCATCAGCTATCCTAATGTGATTTTTTTTTAAAACTGGAAGCCAAAATATTAAGAAACTGCTCAGAGACATTGAAAGTTGATTTTTCATTAGCTTCAGTAACCCCATCCTGGTCAGGGTTGCAGTGGCTCCAAAGTGTATCCCAGGAACACTGGGTGTGAGGCAGGAGTACACATAGGATAGGATGTCAATCCATCACATGGAACCATGCACACACATTGACACACTCATTAAAAGCTGATTTTGTGGTTTTAAATGCTAACAAAATGAAAGTAGATTTGTATCTATATAGATAATCAGCTCTCCAAAAAAAAAAATTATGGCAACAACCCAAAAGATTAGTATAAACCGGTACAGTAACAAGACTTTAATGACACGAGGTATAGAAACTAGAAAGAGAAAGAATTTCTGAGAGAAATGATGGAACTCCACACACCCTGATCTCAAGTCTTTATATCACATCCAAAAGTGAGGGATTTAAAGAGAACAAACACCAGGAGAAAGACACTATACAACAGCTAAAAGAAGAGTTGAAAGAGTTTAAATCTGAAAGCAGAACTAAAATAAGAGCTGAAAGTTTAAGAAAAAAGTTTTAGGTGCCAAAATCCATACATTATTGTACTACTAATAACAGGTGTTGATCAGATATAGATACGTTCTCTCTCTCAGACTGAAGGGAAATCTTCCTGTCTTAATTTAAACACATAAAGGTAAAACATGGAAGAGACTCAGGCAGGTTCATTATCTGATATAACCAAATCCTCATTTATCAGTAAAAATGTATTAAAGCTTAAAAGAAACGTGTGCAGCATACACACCTCCTGTAGATTCTCCTACCATAATGATGAGTTCTTTCATAACATTAATAGAAGCCAGACTTTTACAGGCTCAGGGCAATTTGCGGCTGTGTGTGGGTTTTAATGCCAGGCTCAGGATTGACATTTTAAATATCCATGGAAACAATCATATATTTAAGGCCTCTCTCTATACCAGACCCACACAGCAACAACACATATCAACTAGACAACACTACTGATAAGAATTGTAAGGTATTAATGCAGCTCTGTCAAGGCCTGGGCTTGAACATGTACAGTACAGCTTATTGGAAGAATTCCAACCTAAGGAAAGAGATGCTAAACTGAGAGTAACCAAATAAATGAAATTTATTACAAACCTGCAATCAAAGCAAACCTCGATAAAACAAAAACATCTACAAAATACTCAATTCATACCGTTAAAACTACTGACAGGTGAAGTGAATAACATTGATTATTGCTCATTAATGCATGTGGGAAAAGACCCTTGCTGTGTACTGGGACAGCTTAGCACCCGGACTCTTCTACTATGGACCCATGCTGTTGTTATATATGCAGAATGCAGTTTCGTATTGTCTTGCTGAAAAAAGGAAGGCCTTCCTTGAAAAAGATGTTGTCTTCAATGAGTGCATCTGTTGCTCCAAAACCTATATATATCGTTGAGCATTAATAGTGCCTTCCTATATGTGCAAGCTACCCATGCCATGTGCACTAATGCACCCCCATACCATTACGGATGCTGGTTTCTTGAACTGTGCACTGATAACAAGCCAGATGGTCCCTCTGGTGCTCTATCTTGGCGCTAGATACCACAGAACACCTTCAGAATTGTGTCTGTTTTTAATACAGTGCTGCCTGAGGCCCCAAAGATGAGATAACATCCATCCAATATTCGTATTAACCTTTTGCCTTTTGTACAGAGATTTCTCCAGATTATCTGAACCTTTTAATGATATTATGTACCGTAAATGATGATAGTCCCAAATTCTATGCAATTTTATGTTGAGGAACATTATTCTTAAATAGTTGCACTATTTGCCCACACAGTACTGAACCCCTCCCCAGCTTTACTGTTCAGAGAATCTGCCTCTCTGGGATACTCTTTATACCCAATGTTGTTGCTGACCTGTTGACAATGAACCTAATTAGTTGTGAAATGTTCCACCATGTGCTTTTTTTTAAGTATTACCCAACTTTTCCAGTCTTTTGTTGTCCCTGTCCCAACTATTTTGAAACATGTTGCTGGCATCAAATTCACAATAAGCACATATTTTTCATAAAACAATAAAAAAAATTCTCATTTTCATTTAAATATGAATTTACATGATTTGCAAATCACCACATTCTGTTTTAATTTACATTTTACACATCCCAACTTTTTTAGAATGGGGTTGTAGATTCTGACCTTCCTTACTGAACAGAGTCATAAGAGTAAGGTTGGCATTTTACTAGATCAGGCCCATGTTTACTCTAAAAACTTTACTCTAAAATGCTTTTTATGTAAACAAGAACCAAAAAAAATATCACAATTAAAATGTCGTGCCAAAAATCTGACATCGTTATTTTGTACATTGCGCTGTATCGGGTCTACTCAATATACAGGACTGTACTACAGCCATGGCGAAAAGTTTTGATAATGACACAAGTATTGGTTCTCACAAAATTTGCTGCTTCAGTGTTTTTAGATCTTCTTGTCAGATGTCTCTATGGTATACTGAAGTATAATTACAAACATTTCATAAGTGTCAAAGGCTTTTATTGATAATTACATTAAATTTATGCAAAGAGTCAATATTTGCAGTGTTGGCCCTTCTTTTTCAAGACTACTGCAATTCGCACTACATGCTGTCGATCAACTTCTGGGCCAAATCCTGACTGATGGCAGCCCATTCTTGCATAATCAATGCTTGGAGTTTGTCATAGTTTGTGGGTTTTTGCCTCTTGAGGATTGACTACAAGTTCTCAATGGGATTAAGGTCTGGGGAGTTTCCTGGCCATGGACCCAAAATTTCGATGTTTTGTTCCCCGAGCCACTCAGTTATCACTTTACCTTATCAACCAGGGAAAGGCACTGTTCCTCACCAAACTGTTCATGGATGGTTGGGGACGTTGCTCTCGGAAGATGTTTTTCTTTAGTCATGGCTGTGTTCTTAGGCAACCCCATACATGAATGGTCTCAGGAAGGTTTACTGCTGGCATGACACATGACTGACGGTAGCTCTCACCTTTTCTTCTTTTTTCCGACATGCCCTAAACAATCGGAAAGGGGAGTCATCAGAGAAAATGACTTTACCCCAGTCCTCAGCAGTTCAATCCCTGTAGCTTTTGCAGAATATCAGTCTGTCCCTGATGTTTTTCTTGGATAGAAGTGGCTTTTTTGCTGCCCTTCTTGACACCAGGCCATCTTCCAAAAGTCTTCACCTCACTGTACCTGCAGATGCACTCACACCTGCCTGCTGCCATTCCTGAGCAAGTTCAGCACTGGTGGTGCCCCGATCCTGCAGCTGAATCAACTTTAGGAGACGGTCCTGGCACTTGCTGGACTTTCTTGGGCGCCCTGAAGCCTTCTTCACAACAATTGAACCTCTCTCCTTGAATTTCCTGATGATCCAATAAATAGCTGATTGAGGTACAATCTTACTAGCAGCAATATCCTTCCCTGTGAAGCTTTTTTTGTGCAAAGCAATGATGACTGCACATGTTTCCTTGCAGGTAACCAGAGGAAGAACTATGATTTCAAGCACCACCCTCCTTTTAAAGCATCCAGTCTGCTATTCTCAGTCAGCATGACAGAGTGATCTCCAGCCTTGTCTTCATCAACACTCTCACCTCGGCCACGGCTGTAGATGTCTACTACGAGTTTGGACAAGAACCACGGGAAATGCTTCACTGCAAAATATATTGCAGAAATTTACAGCCTGAGGGACAGTGAGAAACCAAATGTCCTCTACACACTCACCCAGAACATGAGCTTTTCATTTACTTAGCTCCAAATTAAATTCAGTTGAGATATTTCTGTCTGTGTCTGTCTGTTTTCTGATTGAATGATTGATTTATTTAATGTAGATGGATACTACTGCTTGATCCTGACTCCCCCCTGCCTTCAATCATGTGGCTGGCCCATCCCATGTGAATCCCTAAACACCTAGAAGATACAATTTTATTTGTATAGTGCTTTTAATAATAGACAATAGATTTTTATTTAAATCCCTAATGATCAAGAGGTGATGATGGCAAGAAAACACCCTGAGACAACATGAAAAAGAAACCTTGAGAGTGACACCAGATAATGCTGTTATAAATCATTACTCTTCCCCCAAATGTGTACTGTACGCAGAGAAGTACTGAACATGTTGAAATATGTATGTTTTTGTGGTTTTTTTTGGGAGAATGTATTCGTAATATTCGTGTATACGTAATTATGCAAAAGTATTAGTACAGCTGGCTCAATGACATAAATTAGTGATAATAGATCAAACCAAAAAACATTAACACTGACACTCATTTGGAAAGCATGTCTGGTAATATATCTTAGCCAGGCATCAGTGGATCAGTCATGACTTAGCTGGATCAGACAATCAACTTCATTTAGTATCACACACATCTGACCTGCATAACTTTCCCTTTACTAGAACTGCATCTCTGATCAACTTGCTCAATAAATTATTTACAATCTCTAAATAAAGTAGAACATGGCACGTGAGAGTCATATTACACTCAGGCAATGGCACAATAAACAGTGTAATTAGGAAAAGTGGTACAACACAATGTCTCAGTCAATAAACACACATCATATTGTTTTAATGTACCTATCAGTGTATGTGTGTGTGTGTGTGTGTGTGTGTCCCAACATTTGGACACATCTGGCCATAAAAGACAACAGCAATTCGATCTTAAAAATGGAACAGTATATCTTCTCCTCTTATCAGTGTCTCACTAAAACATAAAGTATTTAGAATGATTTCAGACTTCACGTTCTCTCATTTTATAACAGTCCTATTTTAAAATAGTTGAAATACATTTTTATCATAAAAGAAACTGGAAAATATTCTATAATTAAAAAAACTGAACAGATTTTCAAAAATGTCATTTTAAAACATGAAATGTCATATGTACATTAGTACTTAGACCCTTACACCCTTAGTTCCAAAGGTCAACTCTAAAACCCTAAAGGATTTGGCAGTTTTTTTCTGGGGTTCTCTCCAAGCTTAGAACCCTTAACTATCCAAAGAAGTCTCAAAGAACTTTTTTCCCTCAAAGAATGTCTAACATGTTTTCATTATTCATCCATGATTAAAGTTCATCTTTGGTAAATAAAGTTAAATGAACATGATTTAGACACACCTAGTATGTCTTTATTATACCACACGGTGCATGTCAGACAAAAAAACTAGTCATGAGATTCATTCCATTGTCTATAGACCTCAGAGACAGAACCCTCAAAGATCTGGGGAAAGGGGACAGAAAATGTCTGCAGAGGGTCTCAGAGTACACAGTGATTTTCAAAAATATTAAATGAGACTTTGTCCCATTGCACTGGGGGTTATGCCATGTTTCGTGCCCGCTGGCCAGATGGAGCCTATCAGAACATAAATACCTTGCCTGGTGGCCTAGGACACCCTCGTAGCAAGAGTGGACATATCAGGAGCCCAGCCTTAAATTTTCTGTCATGGTTGCACTGAATACGATGCAGAAGTAAGATTCCCATCATATACTGCATCTCATCTAATCACAACACTGACATCACATGACTGTTTGTACCTGATTCACATTTTGGTTTAATGAGCATGAATATTTAAGTCACACTCTTCAAGCTCACTCTTTGTCTAGCATCTGTTGTGAGTAAGGAAGAAGCATTGAGAGGAAACTGACTTAAAGGAGAACCCATCCTCTTCTGAGAGACACCAGATACGGTGCTGACATCATGCTGTGGAGAGGCTTTTCAGCAGCAAGGACTGGAAGGCTTGCACGGAAAACCTTTTCAAGAGTGCCCTAAACCTCAGATTGGAGTGAAGGTTCAATGATAGAGTGACAATGACCTGAAACTTGTGACCAACCTAATACACGAATGACTTTAGTGCAAGTTTGCGAATGTCCTTAAGTGACCAGGCATAGTGTAGGCTTGAAACTGATTGAACGTCTCTGGAGAGACCTACAAATAGCAGCACAGTGATGTTCCACATCCAACCTGATAGAGGTTCTGAAGAGAGGTGTGTCAAGCTTGAAGCATCGTATCCAAGAACACTGTAGTCTCTGCCAAAGAAGTACCCAGCAAAGTATTGATTGAAGGCTCTGAATTCATTTGTAAATGTGATATTTCAGGGATTTTTGCAGAGTTAAAAGTATTTTAAAATAAAAGTTTAGGGTAAGGTCTAAAGTGAGGACAAAATGAAGGGGTGTGAATACTTTCTAAAAGTATTGTCTTTGAACACCTCTGACACAACCTTTGACCTAAATGTTAGGATAAGTAGAGCTTTCTAAAGCTAAATTTAACCTGAACCCTACACAAAATTTAACCATAATCATCTCTGACTGACATCCTGGACCTAACCATAATGTAACCTTAATTGTAATCATAAACCTAATCCCAAGCCATATCCAAGGGAATTTATATTAGTTTAAATTTTATTAAAAACACAACAACCAGATTCTTTTATTCAAATTTACATATGAACAGATGTAATTGGAAAATGATTGCACACATATTTCCAGATATTTTAGATATTCAGCAAATTCATTTATTGTGTTTCTATATGAACAAAAACTAATATAAGAGCCATACATAAGAACAAAGAAAGTATTTGGGTGCTGGAACATTGATCACCATTGTTCTTGTTTAGAATGACCCATTGTTTGCCTCTGAATAAATAGTCCTTGTGTAAAGCTTGTATAGTAACAAAAGGGTCTGGTCCAATCCAGACAAAGCAAGGACAACTGAATACCTCTCCAGCCATCCATCTGTCCATCCATCCATCCATCCATCTATATCATACCTGTTATCTGTCGTGGGGAAGCTGGAGCCAATCCCAGCTGACTTCAGGCAATCTTTTTGTAGAACAGGTAGAACAGATATGTCAGGAAGAAATAATGCAACTAAGAGCTCATCAGCGGTTGGTAGCAGTTAGAACAGTATTCATAACTGGTATCCAAGTTAAGAGATATAACATTTATATCATATTCAGAAAGGGAGATACAAAGTTTTACATTTTATAAACTTGATTGTTTTTCTTTCACCATTAATATCAAAGCCCAACAAACTAATTGTCTTTTTGCTATAGTTCAAATTTTTTGTTTCAGGGGTATGCAAATTTTAGCAGTAGTTAATCAGCATAAATGCTTCATAATTTGAACCCAGTTGTATTATATAATATTATTATGCATGCATTTTGTATACATACACTACATGGCCAAAGATTTGTGGACACCTGACCATCACACCCATATGTGCTTTTTTTTAACAGTTATGTTATAATAACTTCCACTAGATTTTGGTTCGTGGTTGTGGGGATTTGTGTTCATTCACTGTGTGTCCAGGCACTGATGTTGGGTGAGGATGCCTTTTGGTGCAGTCAGCGTTTCGGTTTATCCCAAAGTTGTTCAGTGGGGTTGAGGTCAGGACTCTATGGAGGCCAGTACAGTTTTTCCACATCAATCTTGGCAAACCATTTCTTCATGGAGCCTATTTTATGTTCAGGGGAATTATCTTGCTGGAATTGGTTTAAGCCCCTTAGAACCACATGGTCAGGTGTCCATACACCTTCGGCCATATAGTGTATGTTCTGTGGTCTAGATAAGGTGTATTTGTATGGAAGCAGTGCATTCTCCATAGCTACTATTGGTTTGAATGTAGAAAATGGTCATTGACTGAAACTTGAACGTTCTACTTTGAAAGTCTCTTAAGGGCACAGAAGAACAAAAAAAGGACATAGTTAAAGCAGGCCAACCTCATTCTGAAACCTGCTCACTGTACAGCTTCTGAGAGACCGACTCTGCAGAAATGTATATAACCAACATGACTAAGACTTGTCTCGATTACTGGACTAATTTGGATTTGTTGAGTATGTGTTTCAACAAATATTTTTGCATGCTGAGAAATCTATGAAATCTGGAATAGACAAATTTAAATCCTACAGCGTATCCCAGCTTAGTACATGACCATGCTCTAGATTCTGATTATCAAGTCAGGGTATTTAATAGTGAGATTAAAAAGCTGTTTTATGGACAAACCATATCGAGTGAGCAAAGCACATCAAGCCTGTGTGGGATGAAAGCACACTAGAAAAAAACAGTAAAAGAACTAAAGCACGTACGAATTTTGATCTTACATGCGTAGCTGTAAGAAGGGAGAACTTTTAGTGTGCTGGGAAAAGGCATGCTGTCCCAGATTAGAGTGGTGGTATGATACAACCTGGTGTATAATGAGAGTATCAGGGCTGTGCTCAGGGTTCTACATTTTGCTTTTAGTAAAGTAAGAGTACTGTCAGCAACATCAGATATCAGTTTTGAACAGATTGTGTGAGTCATCCTGTCTAACAGAGAGAGGCACAAATGTGAGAGACACTTTACAGAGTCCTCCAATTACTCGAGTATGTACTACACATCCTCTGCTCTCCTTATATGACCTAACACAAACACACACTTTCTTTCCTTTCTCCCACCTCTCCTGTCTCATTCTGTGCTCCTTTTATGCCCACCATTTCAAACAGCATCCTCTCTGATAAACAAAATCACTGACCCTGCTGTCCAATTGCCTTTTGCTATCTCCCTCAGTTTATGGATCGTCCTCATCCTCTCACATTGAAAGCCTTTCCCCAAAGGGTCATTTATGAAAAAGAAATGAGAGATGAGTTGGGCCAAAGAAACAGAGAAATGAGTTTATTGAATTGAGGCTAAATAACTAACAGGAAGCCTGGGTACTGGTCCACTAATCCCCATAGGCAATCTGCTTAATCGCTGACTCACCTCGCCATGCTCTCTCTCTCTCTCTCTCTCTCTCTCTCTCTCTCTCTCACACTCACACACACACACACACACACACACACACACAC